>JAKUCV010003182.1:0-127548 GCA_028386065.3 Turnera subulata | reverse complement strand
ATATATCACTGTTTATCTTTCGTCGGTGAGCGTTTCGGACTCACCCCTCGCCTGCGGGGTTTCATCCCGTAGGATGAGTTGTTTCATGTACAGGCTTGGTGCATTCCAGACAGGCTGCAGCGTTTCCCTCGGACAGGCTTGGATCCATAGATTGCATGTGTCGCATACAGTGTTAGTGAGTTTAAGTCTTCCGCTGTGCATGTTTTTTTTTACTGTTGGGCCATTGGACCAGTTTTGATATGTTACTGTTGGGCCATTGGGCCGTGTTGAGATATTATCAATGTTTTTGTTGTGGGCTATTGAGCCCGAGTTATTGTGATATACACTGTCTGCTAGGTCTTGTTGGGTTGGGTTGTCACAGTTCCGGCACGTCTTTACTGTGTACGGTAAATACGGGTCGGGGCGCTTCAGATTAATTAGTTATCAATTTTTTAAAACTAATTCTAATTGGTGATGATTGGGAAGAAAGATGGAAAATATAATTAAAAAAAATGGATAACCCTGTAACGATATATATAATTTGCAACCTAGGAGAAAAATTAATCAGAGTCTAATTTTAGTTGTCAAGCTTGATCCAGGATTACATTACAAAGAGCACTTATTCCTGTGTTTCATGTTGCAAATTAATGCATAAAGTTAGGTCTAATGTATGAGAGAAGGAAACACAACATAGATCAAACAACTCCGACAAAAACACACTTGCAAAAACCCAAAATTAGTTTTGAATTATGTAAAAGGCTATTGAATTTAATCGAGTATTATTTCTCACAAAACAAAATCAAATCTGTATGAGCAATTGAAAGAATAGAGAGAGTTGTCATACCTTGAAGCGATTGAGTCTGAGGTTTAGCGTAGAAAAGCAGGGCTTATATAAAAGGTGCCGACTCCAGCAAGTCCTTATCTTAGTAGTCTTCTGGATAAGCTAAGCTAACTAGTTCAAAACAACTGTCTTACATGGCTAGTTTTAGTCTTAGCTTCGTGCAAACAAGGAACGATAACTCCAAAAGTTTAAGGTTTGAGGTTTAGTGTCATTCTAAAAACAAATTAAGGTTTAGTATTTAAGAAAAGGTAACGTTATTAAACCTAATTATGATAGACGATTCATACATAATAAATATTTTTGGATACTAGAGAAACCAAAAATATTGTTAACCGCACGAGAAAAAAATTTACCCATCCACGATGACGTGGCAATAATATAACCCTCATTTATTTATTTAGAACCCCAAAAAACCAGTTTTCCCGGTTCCTCCCCCAAAAAGAAATTCTTCCTCTGTTAGTGACAGCTCGCGTGGTAGTGGAAATAATCTGAGGATGGGAAAGAATGAGGAGTGGGATTCTGATTCGGATTCGAGGGAAGGTGAAAAGAGTTCTGGGTCAGGCGAGGAAGAGGAGGAGGAGGAGGAGGAGGAGGAGAAAGAAATTGGGAGCAAAAGCAGTGATGGGATATCAGAGTACGAGAAGCAGCGGCTATCGAGGATAGCACAGAACAATGCAAAAATGGAGGCTTTGGGTCTTCCTAGAATGGCCTCTTCCCTCATGGGTTCGCCTCAGAAATCGGGTCAGCAGCGAAAAGGAAAGAGGAAGAACACGGTTGATGGCGGCGGAGACGGCGACGACGAGGATTATAGGCCCACTGATGATGCCAATGCTGACGAGGAGGAGGAGGAGGAGGAGGAGGAGGATGAGGATGAAGATTATTTGGTTGATCGTTCTTCTTCAAAGTCGCGTAAACACAAGGTAGTGTTTAAATGCTTCTTTGTGGCTGGCTACCATATTGTTTGATAATGAGAGTTAATTTAATTGCTACTTCCCAATTTGAGACTTCCTCCTATGGTGTCTCATTTTTGCTTAAAAGTATTAGCTTGGTGATTTGTTTCCAAACTATCCCTTTCTGTTAAACTGTATCTTGGCTGTTTTGTCTTGTTTGTGTTACTATGCTGTTTTCCAGATATTGGATGTGCATGGACGTTGCTTTGCCTTTGACCATCATCTTGATTAAGTAATGAGCGTTATTTTGCTTCTTGTATTGGCTCTCCAGGCTAGGAATAAAGGGTCCAGGGCTAGGAAAGTTTCTGTTGGAAAGAAACTTAGTAGTGCAGATTACGTTGAAGAGGATGACGATTTAATGCAGGTAAAACATTGATGAGTTTTGGCTGCCGGCTTGTGATTGTAAAGATACTCAAAACTAATTCTTGAGCGGTCATGTACAGGCAATAGCTCTGTCGCTGCAAGATTCTGAGAAAAGCGAGCGTCCCGTACAAAGAAGTGGTAATGCTCAAACTCGGGAGGATGCCGGAAGGAAAAAAGGGAAAAAATCGGTTTGTTCCGGCTGAAACTGGTTATTTTCCTGTGAGGATATGGTTTCCCTGTGTTTGGTTTCAGTCATCTTGACTTTTGATTCTTTGGTTTTTCTCTTATCAGGAGTTCACTAGTAGGGTGCAGATGACCGAGGATGAACTGATCTTACACTTCTTTCAGTTTGACGGTAATTTTATGATGCACATAGTCTCCATGTAGATTGTGTAGGGAGAAATTCTTGTTACAGAAATGGTTGCAAACCTAAAATTGGGATTACCCTTAGGATTCTGAGGGCAAAACTTTTATGATGTGAGATCTGGATGACAATCAAAGGATAAGAAGGAGAGAAGATGTGCACTTTTTGCCTGTTTTCTAGTCATTGAATTTGTTATAAGAGTTTTTAGTCTCATTTTCCTTTGCTACCAGAAAGATTTACATAATTAACTTTGGTAATACTGGCATACAGAAGCAGGGAAGGGGGCCATAACTGTAAGAGATCTGGAAAGGGTTGCAATTGCTCATGACTTTACATGGACGGACAAGGAATTGGCTGATATGATATCTTGCTTTGATAGTAATGGAGATGGGAAGGTAAATTTCTTGTCCTGGTCGTTTTTGTTTTCCTTATTTTCCCCTTTTTTAACGGGCCTGCTTTACCATTTCCACCAGACTCTGATATAGACTCTATTGCAGCTAAATCTCGAGGACTTCCATAACATTGTTGGTAGATGCAAAATGCTTCAGGGGTCCGGAAATCAATGATGGTGCAATATTCCTCACATTTGCTCTGCATCATGTCCGTTTTCAGGTGGCAACTGTTAATGATTTGATACTGGCAATTCATTTCAGTAGCAGCTGTTTGTTTTCCACTGGTCGCCTCTTATGGTCAGATGTAGTGATCCAATCTGCCTCAGGATATGTGCATGGTTTTGCAGAAATTGACCAAGCAAGGGTCGCCCCTTAGATGCCACTCATTGCAGTATGAAGTAACTCTGGCAACAAAAATTGTTGGCCTTTCTCGCATGAAGAATTCATCAGCAATAGACCTAGCCAGAGCAGATGTTTTCGAGTCGGAGTTTAGTGTTTTTATGTCTTAAGATCCTCCTTGTCTGGAATGAGAGTGGAGTATCATGTCGTGCTCTCATTCTATGCACTTAGACATTATGCTGATTGCAAAGGTTATCTCATCATGTAAGAATTATCCCTGCTTTAGATGTCACCGCCGCATAGCCTATTCAGCCTAGCACTGCAGTAGTTTAGTTTGTACATGGTATCACTTTGTAGACAGAATCTTGATGTTCTTACTGAAACATTACTGTTTGAGAAAATTCATCATTCTGCCAGGCCTATTGGAGTTCGTCCCTAATCTTGAACAGTATTTTATTTTCAAGCAGAAGCCTGTAACTTCGAATTCTATTTTTGAGCCTTTAAATATAAAAAGGAACGAAAAAATGCACAAAATATCTGATATATGATCTGTCACTGTCAAATGTATTTGGACGTCAGTTACACAGATTACCGTTACGTAACAATAGGAGAAGCAAAAATATGTTTATGCTGATTAAGAAAAAAAGAAAACGAAGCTATCACGTCTAGTTGGCCAGTAATGCGAAATGCAGTTCTTTTCGTGATTGCCACCTTCCATGGATACTATTATTTACATCATAATTTTGCTGTTACCTGTTACTATTTATTCATAAACGCAAAGAGGATGAAGATTCTTAACTATATTTATTTACCTACCTTCTACTAACTTCAAGGAAAACAAAGACAAATGACGATCACCTAAGCAATCTACACAATATAGAGACTGGCATGCATTTGCCCCAGGGAAAGGCCCAGCAACAAGTTGATAAACAGTGGTTAATCTTGGACTACGATTACAAAACCCATTAAAATACTGTCTATACCCCTCAGGATAATAGAAATAGCAACATCTCCTCTTACCAAACACATGTTTGTCACGTTCTCTACAGTTTAGGAAGTAGTACAACAAAGAAGAGATTCACTAAGCTGTTGCACATCCAAATCTTGAATACTCTTTAAATCCATTGCATATCCAGCTAGGCATGTGGGACAGAAAGACTGGCAGGCAGCTCCACTCGGTTATGTCCTTTTCACAAAGTAACCCAGGATAATGCCAATCAGGCCAACAAGAATAATGTACATAATTGGGATACCGCTCCGACTTCTGCTTGATTGCTGCCTCAACAGCTCCTGTGTACATGTGTGCCACAATTAATCGTCATGCTTCAACATGAGGTACTAATATTGCCTTAGTTTAGAATAACAAGCATTGTTATGCAGTAATGTGGTTATTTGGGTTTAGTTCTGTAATAGCAAGTACAAAATACAAGCAAGCAGTGATTCTAAGCATAGGTAATTACATAGGCAAATGCATAGAACGATCAGGTTCATCCATAATCACAAAGAGTAGAACATTCTTCATACATATCACTGTCTAAGTAATGAATTAAGTCTTGCAGAGTCTGGCCATCATGCACAATTCTATTTTCTATATTAGGATGGTCATTCAATCGTATATTTATTGATCCTTTTTAAGAGTTCATAAGCAAACAATAGCAAGTGGTTTCCCTTACCAGTTCCTTTTGAAGCTGCTTGTTTAGCTCAATGATAGAATTTTTCTCCTCAGTCAACTTCGCAATAAGAGCTCTTGCCTGAAATTAAAAGCACAAAACAATTCAGTAACCAAGTTATCTTATGATCCATATCTTAGTAATAATTACTGGATTGAAGCCAAATAGAGTTATGCATGCTCTTTTGAATTTGATGTGAGAAAAAAGGAAGAGAATACCTCAGATGAGTTATCCCGAGGCTCTTGTCTCTCAAACAAAGTCCTTGAATTCTACACGCAAGGACAGTTGCATATTGCAAAACAATCATTAAAGTAAAAGGGAAAATAAAACTTAAGAAAAAGACCTAACTGATGTTTGAAAAGCCAAAATTAAGGCAACAAAAACTTACAGAGAAAGCCTCCGTGGAGCTCAGATTTCCATTCTCTGACAGAGAAGCACGAGGAGAAGTGCCTTCTTCTGATTCTTCGTGCACAGGTGAAGGTGGTCTTGGTGGAGGAACATAAACAACTCTCAATTTGCACTCTTCTACATCATGTCCCGCCTCCTTATTGAACTACAATACCAATTCAAAACAAAAATGAAAATACGTTCCCTTTTGCATAAACCACAGATTGAGCATCCCTTCACAACTGAACAAGAACTTAATATTGTGATTTTAGTATTTACCATCTCTGGAGTGATATCCTTAGCTGTAGCACCAGGACTTGCAATGACACTCTGGAGCAAGAACTTATCCTTGCATTGCATATCAGGAGGAGCATCTTTCTGCGCTTGCATCGTAACTGGTACAATTACACATTATCAATCAGTCACTGACCATAGACCAACAAGCAAAACCCCAATAGCTGATCTTGAAAGTAAACACATAAAGCTCAAAGTAAGAGATTTAAGAGAGTGAGAGAGAGAGACCTATAACATCACAAGTGGACCTTGGCAATACAACTCCAGTGTTAGGCCTAACACAGTACTTCTTGGGATTAGTTGTCTTAACCTGAAATCACAACAAGAGAATGCAACCCATAGTTACAAAATTTTATAAAACAAAAAACAGAACCCAGCTAGGGCACAAATACAGGACATGCAATTGAAAAGAACGAAACTTTGGGACTGAAAATCATTACCTTGAAAGCAACATAATTGTCTGTCTTATTTAAGAGTTGTAGAGAACAGGAGATCTGCTTCTTCAATTCAACTTTTCGGACAAGAACAAAGGAGAGCCACGAACAAAATAACAAAAACATGAGAAAGATCACAAAACCCAAAATGAAAAAACATAAAAAAAAAAAGAGGAAATCAACAGAAACGGAAAAGTGGGTACATGGAAATTGAAGCTCTTGAGGCTCGATATTGAGAAGCTCGCCGGTACTCATCGCGGAATTTTTACCGGTGAGCGATGGAGAGGGAAAAGAGGAAAGTGATCCCAAATTAATTAAAGGACTCTTCTTGAGAGTTAGTAGTAAGCAGTAGTAGTAGTAGTAGTAGAATAGTATTTGACAACGAAGAGAGAGAGAGAGAAGTAGTAAAGTGAAACAATGTGGGACTACGCTGTCGGTGTCATATTTGGACTCGGGTTTACGGTGGTTGCCTTGCCTACATGTTACGGTTTGTTCGGTTTATGGAAAGTTAGGGGCTAACTTGTCTTTTCCCTCTGTAGGATTAATATATTAACAAAAATTATTAAAACACAATCTCAGTCATTATTACCCGCTAAGATATCTGTCTATTGTTTTTTTTTTTTTTTAGTCTATCTTTTTATTTCCGGAACAGAAAAGATGAAAAAGGACAAGCTCAAGTAAATAAAAAACAAAGCCTAATCCTAGCTTCCACCAGTAAGGGACACAATTCACCCATCAAGTAATTAGCCATGAAATAAGCAATAATAAGGTTTACTAGTAGATTTGGATCCACCAAAAAAGTCATATTGAAACTGAATGATTTCATGCAAAAGATCGAGTCATATGGTGTGACCGCCAACTTACACCTCCACCACAATAACTATCTAATCAAGGGCTTCACATGCCAAAAAAAATATCAAACAGGTAAAAGTCACCAGCAAACCTGACCAGACCTGTAAAAATTAAAATATACAGAACTGCTCATTGATGGACATCCTGCTTTGCATTCCTAAGAACACCACCTTGCTATAAGAAAAATTAAGCTAGGAGGAAATCATATATACCCTGCATTTTCTGAATAATTCATGTTTTGATTGCTTTTAAACGATCTGGTGGATTGTGGAAACAAACATAGTTCGCTTATGTCTTTCTTTCTTTCCTCTTTTTCTTTAATCATTCATTGACACGTGACAAGTTTTCCTATAAATGATTGCTGACTCTGATAGTCCGATTTTGTTCATATTTTGGTGGTCTTGGGTTTTATTCACAGATGGAAGATTAAAGTATACCTTACTGTGCCAACCAAAAGAATGACTGAAGATTTCTCGTTACTCATAGATAGGGAACGAGTCGGCCTGTGCATTTCCAAGTTCTGTATGACCCTGGTTTTTCTGCAAATGATTTGCAGCAGCTTGTGCATCGTTTGTCCTATGTGTAGTAAAGGTGACGTGATTCATGATTCGAGCACTACATGATTATAATTATATCCAGGTTGGTGTTGTCATTAATGGCTTGTTTCTCCAAACTGTCAGGTACCAGAGGAGCAGTACAGCCGTATCTCTAGGTAATGCTTCTTCTTCCAATATAGGATGATGCAGTTAGGGAATTCAGCTGTTGTCAATTGTAATGATTCTTAACTGGAACCTTTCTCTTGTCCTGATGTTCCGCTTGTGTGTGGCTTCTTGCAGTTGCTCCAATAAGCCATGCCCACCATGCAGCTGCCCAGATGGCTCGGTTTATAAAGTCTGAGGACTGGTCTGAGACTTTTTCTAGCAACAGTACACTCAGGAGAGGTGGTGATATTCCAGTGCCAGAAATCCCCCAGCGGCATAAAAACATGAGCAGTTTCTGCTAAGTTCTGGTTCTGCTTTAGAAAACACAGAATATTTTATCCCGTAAGGTAATTTGACAGCACGGGATATTGACAAAAATTCCAATCTTAGGCAGTTTCTAATTCAACATGTAAACTATATGCCAAAACATTGCACATTGCATTCTTTGTTGAATACGGTCATGGCATATATATAACCTGATTGTTAGAAATGAATGATTAACCACCTGGCTACCCTCAAAACATAGTTTCATACTAAAATTTGTTGTACCAACAAGAAAAAACAGTGTGATTACACCAAGAATCTTTCAGGCGATGTATTATTAAGTCACATATCTGTATACAAAACCACAATTCATGTGGTGTTTAAAAGACAAACAAAGAGTTTAGCCATCAGCAGAAGCAGGAGACACTTGCTGACGAACATTAGCTGTAAAACCGGCAAACCAAGCAACACGCATGAGCTGAACTCCAAGGATCAGGATCCACCAAGATACCAGGCCCCTAATCGTATGCAGCATCCATGCTGGTGCACTAAGCTCAGCCCCCAGCTTTAGTCCTCTCATCAATTGCAACACCCGATAAGCTTCATACACAACTGGGGTCACTAACCAAACTGGTGACTGCCAGTGCCAAGTCAACAATTCGGTCAAAATCTGCACAAGCAGAAGGAGTAGGTACGGACCCAACAGAACTGCGGATGGGATGAAAGGCAGATGCGGTTGGATGAAGCCCTTTTGGGATCCAAGTAGCACCATCAAGGGGATGACAAAACCAGACACATTTGCCACCATGTTCCAGAATTTGTAACTGAACGGAGGGGTGCTATTGCAAGTTTTAGCCGGGTCTTTTGGCCGGGAACAAGAGTCTGCCATGAGAAGGAACAGAGTAGCACCAAGATTGAAGATGCAGTCCAATCCAATCAAGGAAAGAAGGCTTGCAACATTGGGGCCGAGGAAGACTGAAGATAGCGGCAGCCACAATGTTGGTGCCATGCCAGTAGAGAGAAGAAGACAAGGACCCAAAACCCACATCGGCCATTTATGAAACTGAAACTGCACAAGTGGCTGACTCACGGCTCCGGCAGAGTCTTCACCATCAGTAACTGCAGTTCCCGCATCATCTGTGGCTTCAGAATTCTGGGTATCAAATATCTCACTGGTTTTCTTCAGGAAGTTTGGAGCAGCGTCTGCAGGGGGAGCGTAGGAGATAGTTGTAGATTCCCATGGAGTCACTTTTGTGCAGCAAATAGGGGAACGATTGATTAGACTTCTACTTCTAGGGAAGGCGGGTACAAGACATTTCTTTGATAGCTTTAACAAGCTCACACTCCTGGGTTGGAATCGGTGAATTGTCCACATCGTTGGAGGAGCTTTAGCTAGAGATGCCATTTGCCTAAATTCCCAGTCAATAAGAAATTAGTTGCAAGAGATGTCCCTTTTAGTTTTTAACTAGTTAAACATGCAAAGCAACACATTGAAACAACCAGCAGAAGAAGAATAATAAAGCATAAAAATGGTTGATTCTTGGTGATACAAGGCGTATAGTTCATATGTAAAAACTCCATCCATCCACAGTTCATCCAACAGAAACAACAAGTGAATTGAATTGAGGGTATAAAACTTCCATACCAAATTAGGAACAGGATTCAGCATACCCAGTAAGAGCAGTACAGAGATTGAAGAAAATATCAGGTAGAAGCGACATAAGAACTGAGAAATGTAACCTCATCAAAAAAGTCAGGCATGGAAAAGATTTGATAAGTTTTTCGTCTTACCTCTGCTTTTCCCGGCAAATCCACCCAGCGAGCGGACAGAGCAAATCAAGGGGGTTTAGGACAACAAATGATTTGGGTGATACGAGGATGAAATGAATCAAAGGTTGCTTTGGGAAATCTGTTTTCTGTTCTTTTTTTTCGCTAGTCACGACACGACGACGTGTTGACAGATTACTGTGGTGAAATAAGTTCGTGCCTTTTTTTTTTTTTTTTGAACAATAGGTTCGTTGTATTTGTAGGAAAATTACTAATTAGTGTAATCACTTGTAAGTAACAACGTGGGAAAATTTTGCCCAAAAAATCTCTCTGGTCATGAATACAACAACAAACGTGTTAGTCATTTTGACCAAAATATCCTTTAACCACAACATTTCTTCCACGTTCACAGTTTCGTCCTTTTCAACTCCAGAAATTTCAGGGCCACCCCCCCCTCTCCCTCCAGTTCATGTATCGGTCCTTGCAAGTCCATTCCTTATTAGGCACTCTTGGTTTTTTCTGTTGGTCTGATTTTTGTTGGGTCTCATTATTCTATAATATTAGGCCTTCTTTGTTTATGGTAGCCCACTAATTTGGTTCTGGTTTAAAACGGATGAAAAAGGTTATGTGGATCCACGGCTGCGTGGCATTAACTTTATGAACAAAATTTTTTAACAAAGCTTATTGTGATCTTAGCAAGTATAACATCTTTTTTTTCTCAGCCACTGCACATATAAAATCTGTTTGTAGTTAAATATTTGGTTCAACGGGAAAGGAAAAACAAAAAAGAACGCTAAACTTCCACAACCCAAATGGTAAATAAAATTCATTCACTAGATGATGTAACATCACATATCGGCAACGGAATGTGTATGAGAGCTTACACTGAAACTTAAATTTGTAATAGAACATGTATATGGGCTACTTTAACCATTTTGAGCTAAAAGTATACTAGTCATTTGCATAACGATATAAATTTTTATTAACTAATTGTTACACTACACTGATTGAGGATGATGTTTCCTGTAAATTCCAAAATTTTACTAGCTAGGGGATAGCTATAGGGGAATTGAGCTGGATTGATTGAATGAGATCAGAGTCTGGCAGATTGAGAGGAGGCAGAGAGAATTGGCCATAAGTGGAGCTGCCTCTTCTGATTTCTTGCATGGTCATTAAAGCTGCAACTGTGTTCCTAAAAATTCCCTCTTCTGCTACCGTGATTGCTGCTCTTCTTTCGTTGGCTTTTTCTTCTTCCTCTACCGGGAAAACATCACTTATAATGTCCTCGCATTGCTTGACAAGCCTTGAAACGAGATCGGTAGTGAAAAATGGTTGCTCCAACACCTTCTGGATGAAGGGTAGGCGTAGTAACCCACCAGTTTGCTTGTCATATTTCTTTAATATCTTGGCCAGACCTACAAAAACAAACATTACAACGTAGCAAACAGTTTTCATTTCTCAATTTCCATTTTAACCTCAATTTAGGTTGTGGCAATTTAATGTACCTGTGTAATTGATGTTGCTATAGTTCTCCAAAAGGACCATTTCTCCATGGAAATCGACAATGGCTTTTCTGATTTTGGCCATTTCTTCTTTGTATTCTGTTTCTGAAGGTTGTTTCCCGTTTGGACCCCATGTATCGATTACTCTTCGTATCCTCTGTTTCAATGCCTGAATTGATAGGTAATTTCCCTTGTAATTTTTGCAATAGGAAATCACCACTGTTCTGATCTTTAGCAACTTTTATTCTCCATGTCTTCTTCACATATAAGATTATATCCAAAGAAATCATAAACCCAAATTGACCTAATGAGGATACAAGTGATTTAGTCTAAATTAGCGATTCACCTAACTTTATGCTTATTGATGGATCTAGAACATTCTATAATATAACATCAGGGGAAAGTGGTTTGATTATTAAGTAACTAAAAATGATCTTCTCTCTTTGTAACTGCTGCTTGATTCTAAAGAAAAGAACAAGTATTTCAGTCTAGAGACGCCTACCTCATGCCTTATAATGAAATCTTCTTCTTGTTCCACAAAAAATGCATTGAACTTTTCGATTTCAGTGTTCAACAAATACACAAACTCAGCCTCAGCTTTCCCATACTGGATTGATCCACTCAACATAGATGGCCCCGAAGAAATTAAGCGGACAAGCTTCTTCAGTTCCTTGTAAGACAAAAATTTGTCCCGCCATGCAGGCAATGTTTCCTGAATTTGCCGCTTCAGTCTCTTACCAAACTTCATATTCTACTATGTCTAGTTTCAGCCAAGGCAATAGTGTTAAAAACCCAGAAATCAGAAAGGAGAAAAAGGAGAGTTTAATGTGAGGGAAGAGGTGGAACATGGGTTTTATTAGCAAAAAGATTACTAGAATATTAGAAAGCATATGCTTGGCGTGATGAAGTGGCGGTTGGGAAAGGTATATAAAGAGTCGTTGAAGTAAGAGAATTCTTGAGCATATTCGGTTATTTATAGTCATACCAAAGACCAAAGCTATGAGAAATAAAACTTTATAGTATGGTTTTGTCTATTAAATTTCGGCGACTGGACAAAGTGGGCCACAGGCTTGGCTAAATTCACATGATTGTGGAGTAATGCAAGAATTTTATTGGACTTTGTATCGCACATCAAAGTTTATTCCTCTCATTTGTTGTTTTTTTAATTGGTTGCAGATGTGCAGGTGAACATAGTGCATGTCACAGCGTTGTCGTACTAGGAAGGCAAAGATCAAGGGAGAGCATGATTCCTAGGAATCTCCTGAGAATCTTGGAATGGGGAGGAAGAGAATGGTTTGAATGTGAGATTGTTTCTTATAAAAAAAATATATGTGTTTGCGACTTTGAAGAAGTTTATGGAAATTGGAACCAAATTAGGGAATATGATCTGAAAAATCCTTGCTTCTTCTCCCTATTCAGACCCTTGGATTATAAAAGAAGCAATATGCGTTGATAAAAATTATTTGTAATTTTTTTAACAGAAAAAGAAGGAAATATTCCAAAATCTGTTTCAGATTTGATAATCTTTGTGCTATTTAACATTAATGAATTAATGTATATGTCACCAAGAAAGAAATATAAATCCAAAACTGGGGAATTGCTAACTACCATGCCAATTTTAGGATAAGTTAATTTTGTAAATTTTTTACTAATTAAGGTGTTGCTGGAGTCACACTACTAAATTCTAGGCCAATTTTTAGGATTTTTCCTTTGGACGACGATCCTAAGAAAACACTAACTATTTTTTGAGGAACTCCGTAGGATTTTCTTAGAAATTTTTAGCAAAATTATTTTTAACCACGATTTTAGAACTTTTTTAGGATAGAACCTGAGGAAACTTTTGCTTGGGTTTTTTGAGGGCGCAACCCTAAGAAAATTTTAAAGAAATATTAACAACCCGCCTTTCATTTTTTTTTTGGTAGAAAACGAGCAGTAGATAGCATTAACTAAGAACCATCCCGCAATACAGAATGTAAATCATCCTGTATTAAGCGGTTACAATCATGAGGGGGAAACGAAAAATAAGTACAACCAATAGGGTCCTGTAATGCAAGAGAGGCTAAGAAATCAGTAACTAAGTTCCCTTCACGGTATACATGACTGAAGCTACACTCCTCAAAAGAACACGCTAGAAGCCGAATCTCATGCATCAAAGGCAGCGACTCAATTAGACTATGAGAAAGGCCAGTAAGAACATCCACAACATCTCTCCTGTCCGATTCCAAAATAATGCACCGGGCTCCTTCCCTGCTTGCCAGTAGAAGTCCATCATACACTGCCCTCAACTCCGCCTGAGCGACACTGCACATCTCCCACCGACGAGCAAAGCCACATACCCATGAACCATCATGCCGTCGTAGAACACCCCCAGTCGAGCCTAACCGAGGGCTTACAGCAGCATCAACATTAACCTTCAGGTAACCCCTCTGTGGGCATTGCCAAGACAAGTGAGCAACTTGAGTCGCCAACAAGGTAGAAGGAGATTCCGAATGAAGCACAAAGTTGCGCACATACTGCAGAATACATGAAGACGTAACAGTCATAGGACGCGACCTCAAGGCAAAAATATAGTCATTACGCCACTTCCACAACAACTAAAGTGCCATGCCAAAGAGCAAACTCGAGGGCAAGGACCCCACAGCCAAGAACTGGCCCTCTAAACCACGACACACCCATTCACTCCACGGCAGACGTAAAGAGGAAGGCTGGAGTACCGAGGGCATCAACACGCCCCACACGGCCCGAGTTAAATGACAATCATGCAGAGCATGCTCCACCGTTTCTCGCTCCGCTGAACAATGAGGACAAGACATAACCGAGGTAAGATGGCGCTGGTGCCGCTCCACATTGGTCAACAGAGCCTCATGCCCTAACTGCCAAAGGAAGGTTCGGGCACGAGGTAACCCAGGACAACTCCAAATAACCCGCCAAATCTTCTTTCTCTGCTCCACCGGTCGTGAGGAAGACAATGAGGAGTACACAGCCTTGACCGTACAGTCCCCAGAAGCAGTACCATCCCAATAAACAGTATCCTCATGACCAGGTCTAAAAGGATTAAAGCCTTGTAATTTTGCAAGAACATGATCAGGCAACAAATGATGAAGACTCGTCCAATCCCAATCACCTGATGGAAGTACAAAATCCGCCACCATACACTGTTGGTGACCCTCCGGAATCAGGACCCCTGGAACCTCATCCAAGCGGCCCAAACCTGGGATCCAAGGGTCCCTCCAAAAATGAATGGATTTGCCATCCCAAAAAATCCAAGCCAAACCCCCCAGAACCGTGGGCCAAGCTTCACAAATACCCCGCCAGACATGTGAAGCTTTCGTCCGACGAGTCACAGAGGGAATCATAGTCGAACCTGTTAGATACTTTGCACGCAGCAAGCGAACCCATAGCGCTTCAGGTTTGGTTATCAAACCCCAAGCGAGCTTCGTAAGAAAAGCTTCATTAGCCTGTCTCATCCGTCGTAAACCCAAACCACCATCCTTTTTCGGGCAACACACCTTATCCCATGAAACTCGAGACATTTTGCGATTAGGGCTAGTCGACCCCCAAAGAAAACTGCGAGTAGCCTTATCAACTTTGTCACATACCCCTTTGGGAAGCAGCACCACATGCATAGAATAATAAGGAATTGATTGAATAACCGACTGTGCCAACGTCAGTCTACCCGCAAAGGAAAGATTGGAAACCTTCCAGCCCGCCAACTTCTGTTCCACCTTATCAGTGATATGCCTAAAAGTAGCATTCGTAATCCGACCATGAACAAGTGGAAAACCTAAATACCTCCCAAAGTCAGACGTCTGGCCAATACCTAGCCGGTCTGAAATTTCCCCGCCTAAACTTGACGAGACATTCTTGGAAAAGAAAACTTTTGATTTAGCTCGACTAACTTTCTGTCCTGAACTAGCACAGAAACAATCCAGGCATTGAGAGATTACAGCCGCCTGCTCCACAGTAGCTTCAGCAAACAATACAAGATCATCAGCAAAAAATATATGTGAAATTGAAGGAGCATGTGGATTGATGACAATCGGCTTCCACACCCCACGCTCCACCAAATCATTA
Organism: Turnera subulata; assembly: GCA_028386065.3. Lineage (NCBI taxonomy): Eukaryota > Viridiplantae > Streptophyta > Magnoliopsida > Malpighiales > Passifloraceae > Turnera > Turnera subulata. The sequence goes on along the minus strand of JAKUCV010003182.1, from coordinate 112,375 downwards.
ATCATCTGAGCTAATCTCTCAATACAAAGAACAAACACATAAGGAGAGATAGGGTCTCCCTGCCTCACACCACGAGAGGGACCAAAACTGCTAGTTTTCTCCCCATTCCAAAGAATTTGCAAGGAACTTGAAGTAATACAAGACATAAGAATGTCTCTGAAAATAGCCGGCAGCCCAATATTCTCTAATGTGTCCCCAATAAAATCCCAACTCAACCGATCATATGCCTTCTCAAGGTCCAACTTGATAGCCATAAATCCCACACCCCCTGTTTTAATTCTCATAGAGTGCACAAGTTCCTGAACCACAATAACATTATCATGAATTGGTCTCCCTGGGACAAAACTGGACTGAGCCGGCAACACAAGTGCATTAAGAAGCGGTTTCAGCCGATTAGCCAACACTTTAGCAAGGAGTTTATATGGAACAGTGCATAGACTAATAGGCCGAAACTGGGAAATATCCTCAGGATTGTCAACCTTCGGAATGAGAGAAAGCAAAGTCCGATTAAGGTCCTGAGGGATCAACCCAGAGGCAAAAGCATGCTGAAGAGATGCACATACAGAAGGGCCAACAACATGCCAAAACCGTTGGAAAAACACAGCATGTAGGCCATCAACACCAGGGGCTTTGTACGGGGCCATTTGTTTCAGAGCACTAAGTATTCCCCCTTCACTAAGAGGCATAATCAAAGGAGATAACCGATCCTAATCAATAACTGGGAAGCGCCCTCGCAGCTGTAGCATCATCAAAGGCCTCGGGTCACAGCTAAAGAGTCCATGAAAATACGAAACAACATGATCGCATAGCCGTTCCTGCTCAAACACCCACTCCTCTCCAATCCGAAGACATGCAACTTTATTGCGGTGTCGCCTGACAAGAGTAGAAGCATGGAAGAAAGCTGTATTCCGATCCCCATTCTAGATCCATTGACTGCGTGATTTCTGAAACCACAACATCTCTTCCTGTGCCAAAACTCGGTCATACTCAGAAGCAAGTTCTTTCTCCAAAGTATGTAAAAAACGACCAGCCCTTCCCGCAGCTTTTGCACGCTGAATACCCCGCCTTTCATTTAAAAGTGCTAAGAAAACCTTCAGAACATCATCTGTGGGACCAGTAACCATCTGTCATCCCAACCTTTTCTTTTAAGAAATAAACATTTCTCCGCTAAATCCCTAACTTTTATCTTTTCAAAAAAAATAAATAAATCAACGGCGACCCCCCACCTCTCGCCTCTCTCCTCCGCCTCTCACCTCTCTCCTCTCCCTCCCGACATCTGTCAACAGCCATCTGCTCACCATCTCCTCCGCCGTCGCTCCCTGTACCGCCACCCCCACGTTCTTCTCCGCCTCTCTCCTCTGCCTCTTACCTCCCGCCACCACGACCTCTCCCCTCCTCCTCCTCCTCTGCCTCGTCGTCGTCCTCCTCCTAAGCTGGGGTTTCATTGTCAAAAAAATGAATAATAAGGCGTCGGAACAGCAACAAGGACCAGCCTCCTGAGAAGGAGGAAGAGACCGCGGGCAAGACGGCTCCTGGCGGCGGCGGCGAAGAAGAAGAAGAAGTCGTCGCGACGCCCGTCGGAACAGCAGCAGCAGCCGCCACTGAGTAGTGAGGGAGATAGCGCCGTGGGGAAACCCGCCAACCCCGCTACCGTGTTCTGTATCAGGCTTAAGCAGCCTCGCTCCAGTTTGCAGCAGAAAATGAGCATCCCCGAGCTTTGTCGCAATTTTAGGTGATTTTCCTAATTTGTTCAGGAATTATTGAGCTTATGTTGAAGAAATTGGAGTGTATTGAGCTCGCCCTTATGGTTTTCTCGATTAGCTGTGTGCTTGTTTGTGTAGTGCGGTTGCTTGGTGTGGCAAATTGAATGCTATTGCTTGTGCATCAGAAACTTGTCCTAGAATTCCAAGGTTAGTGCTCTCGAGTTTTCCTATGGATCATGTTTTTTGACAAAGTAAAGATGATGATATAGAATGATCTTTTGGTTTAGGATCACAACCAAGATGAGTGCAACTCGATTGGTTTAATTGGATCTTCTTTATTGTTTCTTTGGTGTAGCTCCAATGCAAACCCTCCATTTTGGATCCCTATACATATTGTTATCCCTGAGCTGCCAACTGAATGTGTGGTCTTCAATGTTATAGCAGATATCTCTTCATTCCTTACTTTTTAGCTGGTTGTCGTTATCATTAGGTTCTGCTATCAAATGTGTATGGACTCTGTTCCATTGATCTTTCCTTTCTGGCATTTTACGATGACTTTTAGTACCAAGTATTTATTGGTCAGCTCTTTACAGTGATCTCCTATTTGACTGGAATTGTTTGTTTTGAATTCTAATTTTTCATGTCATGACTGATGCAATGAATCTTGCTGCAGATTCTCCTCGTGATTCTGTCCAATTTATTGAATAGTCTCCTACTTCTTGTCCCCGTGCCTTGTTAATAGCTAATTTCCATGGCAGGATTACTATCTGGACACAGCCTTCTCAGGTAAGTTAGTTTAACGTTTTCTTATCTCTGCAAATGTATGACCAGATGCCCTCTTCGAAATTTGTTTTAAGTTTCTTCTATTTAGGTGCTTGTCTATTGATGTTGATATCCATTTCTGACCTCTACATGCAGGCCATATCCTTGAGAGAGATGGAGGATATTTAATCGTTGACAGAAAAGCTTGGTTATGACTAAAATGCGCTGTACGTTTTCAGTTGTCATTGCTTTTGAAAGGAACAGTTGTTGCCACTATAGTGTTGTAATTCCCTGTAGTTATTCTATGGAAAAACTCATACTATTGATTTATCACTTTAGTGCATCCTTTTCCATGTTTTAAGCATGATTTCTGATTCCAGTTGTAAGCATTTTGTAATTTCTTTTGTTGATGACCAGGTGGTTTACATGGCTATTGTGGGGTCCTTTCCATTCATTTTTTTTCTTCCAGGAGTCCTTTCTTGTATCCTATCCATCGAGTGATTCTTCAATGGCGAAACTGCATTGTACGGACCTTGCTAGCAAATAACTCTAGTAAACGGAGATTAACGTCACACAGCATGGTTTTTTCTTTGCGTGGATACCATTTCCTTTGAGCTTTGCTTATGAGTTAATTGGTAGTGATTTCCTTTGAGCTTTGCTTATGGGTTAATTGGTAGTGACATATTGTTACACATAACTCAAATCAAACTAAAGAAAGAAAATCTTGTGCAAAGCAGAACAACTTATTTGCGCCGCATGATGAGTTAATTGGTAGTGACGGATTTTTGCACATAACTCGAATCAAACTAACGGGATGAACTCTTGTTTAATGCAGAATAACTAGCAAAGGTATTTGAGCTATTTGCTCAGCACGCTGGTCGTAAAACCGTTTACACATGATGTCATTCTTTCTGGTAGGTAGCCTCCTGTGTGAAGATTATCTGAGTTAGAGAATGATTTCTATTCTTTCTGTTTGCATTGGGTTAGCATAATGTTTTTGATGCTGGTCTCCTCAAAAGCAATAGGAAACTAGCATGTTCTTTGTTATATGCTGTTAGGAAACAACTAGAGGTTATGCATTTCTTCCTCTCTTCCAACAATACTTTTATTTTGGTGTCACCTCACAGAAATGAACACCTATCTACGCTGTTGAGGTCTTTCTGCAATGATCTGAAAGCAAAAGTAGTATGCTTGCAAAGAGGGAAATGTGAACTAATAACCTTCCAAATTCAGAAAACAGGACATTCCTGTGACAACTAGGAGGAATAAAAATCTTTATGTGAAGGGAAAGGCAGCTAATACAGCTAAGAAGTTTTTTTTTTTGATGCTAACAGCTAAGAAGTTAACACAAGAATTTAACTCCAATACAATTTCCGTGGATCCAGACTTCCTCTAAAAACCTCTCTTATCTCATAAGCAAAGAAGTACACTTCTACTCCAAAATCTTTGAAGGACTCTTTTTCTGAGACTACCATCACCTCTCTTATCTCATAAGTAATCTTTGAAGGACTCTTTGTCTGCTTGTTAAAAATTTTCCATTTTAATGCAGTGTCCTGTATTATTGTTTTCAAACTTACATCTGGCCTCAAAAGGGTTCAGCTCTGACAATTGATTGTGCCATTGAGATATTTTGGAAAGAGTTTGTACCAAGCATACTTGACCTGACTACATAACAGTATATAAAGTTTTAGTTGCAAACAAGCAGCCATAGACAACTTGCTAAAGTTTGGTGCTCAATTTATAGAATTGTATTTAAACAGAGTTGTTCCTTTTTTATAGGATATATCTGATTCCGTCTCATCTTTAAGAGATTCATGGAGTTCTCTCCTTGAGCCTAACATTTACAGAGTTCTTATTTCAACATGTTAATTTTTTGTTTCATGTAGTTATAGTGTTATTTACTCCTCTTTATCCCTAAAGAAATCTTTTGTGCAGGTTTTGTTGCTGATGGCGACTGCCTTGAATGTTCGTTTGCCACAACCAAGATCTGTTGTTGTAGGAGATACGTTGGCGGCAGAGGCAGAACTACGTTCGGGACAGCAAAGCATAGCTGAGATTACAGAGATGATCCATGTCAGTTCCTGAATATATTTCTTTCGTTTATGAAACTCTCATAACATAATTCTTCTGATAATTTTTGTTCGTGCCTCCTAAATTGTATTTCTTGCTTCTTTATTCGTACCTGTCTTAGGTGACAAGTCTTCTCCATGATGATGTATTAGATGATTCGGATACAAGACGCGTAATTGGTTCATTAAATTTTGTTATGGGCAATAAGGTACTTGCCTTACCCTTAGTAAGACTATCAGATATCTTCCTGGCTATTAACAAAAAATAATTACTACCTCTTCGATTAGTTGATATTTACTGTAGATGGACTTGAGCAATGCATAGTTAGAGCTCTTCAAGTTCATCTAATCCTATTTGTTGTTACTTTGACAAAACTGTGTGGTGTACTCTTCATTCATTTTATCCTGATTTTCTTCTGCAGAATGAGATGGAAAGCTTTATCATTTTATGAATTCTATAGATTTCTTTTTTTCCTCTTTTTCTTCCATTTTGTTCTTCTTTCTAAGAAATTTGTGAATTATTCATGTGGAAAATGCGAGTAACTAGTAGATCCCTTTTTGTAAATCTCTGCTACTATCAGTAATGACATCTAGCTATTAGACTGCTGCTTCCTAACATCTGTGCCTTGCATCTTTAAGCTCCAGATGCTTTAGAGTTTTACAATTAGTTTGTTTCCACTGTTTTTTCTTAACATTTGATTTGTGGTGGTTGTAGGTTGTTTCATTACTGGCAACTGTTGTAGAGCATCTTGTAACTGGCGAAACCATGCAGATGACTTCGACAACTGATCAACGTTACAGGTACGCGTCCTTTGCTTTCCTTTTCCTAATTGAAGTTTATCCTATCATGTGATTCTTTTCTGTATTTTTGGGGTGACTATTATGTTGTGTCATTCTTAAACACGTGGTATCTAAATGTGATCCAAACAAAATTGCCGTTTTACTGATGCATTTTATTTGATGTACAGCATCAGGTCTATTGTATGCCTCATTTGCCCAGTTTCTGTGGTGGTCTGAATCCTTGGGGAACACCTGGTGGGAAGAAATTACGCGATGCAAAGGGAGATACAAATCCTCTATGGATTCTGATTTTTGTTTTCTTATTTCATATATGCATATTCCGTATGTATAGACCATTGACCAGAAACAAAAATAAAAGTGTGGATATTACAAATTTCGTGTTATGCCAGAATTTTGTGTCATGCTTTCAAGGTTGTATCTGCAATGTCAAATTTTGTGAAAATGTTCAATTTGCGTAATCAGCCCCTGGTGGTATCATTTAAAAAAGGATTTCGCCGGTTAAAAACAACAGGATAATCATCCACCTCACTCGTTCAACTTTTTTTTGTTGGCCTTTAAGAAAATCAGTCTTTTTAGGACCTTGTTTCAATGTTCTTAGGTTTATTTTCTTAGAACCTTTTGAAGGATTTTCTAGCACATACATGCATGATTTTTGCCTATTTTTTTTTTGAGGACTTTGCTTGGAATTCGCTAGGTGTTTTTTTTTTTCAAGGTTTAACCACTCAAGGTGCTCACTAATTTACATTAGGAGTTGTTAAAATTTTCTTAGATTTTTGGGTTTCTTACCACTTGTTTTTCTAGGATCCACTATCCTAGGAATTTCTTGAGTAATTCTTACGGAAAACATTTTTTTTAGCATTTTTTCAAGGATATTACATGAAATTGATCCTAAGAAACAAGCTAGAATTTAGTAGTGTCGCTCCTTCTCCTATCCAGACCCTTGGATTCAGGGGCTCAAAATTTTAAAAATTTCACAAAATGAAATAAATAAAATGTGAGGTTGGGTTTCAAACCCAGGTTCAGATTGAGAAATGGAAACACCTTAGCCACTGAGCTACCAAAAGTTCTAAATCTTTCATATACTATATAAAGTATTAGAATCAAAAAAATACTATATAAAGTATTAAAACGATGATCAAATAGAAAAAAAAAAAAGAAAGGCTAGAAAAAGGGGTTAACTTCCAACAACCCAAAATAAGTCTTCCTTCACTCGGTGCAACATGATATATATTAGTAACAGAATGTGTAAGAACGTAAATTGAAACCTAAATTTGTAATGGAACAGGGGCTACCTAATACTTTAACCATTTGCTGTTAAAAGTATACTAATAGTTTGCATAAAGCTATAAATTTTTATAAACCAATTATTCCACACTAATTGAAGATGATGATTCGAGCAGATTCCAAAATTTAGAAATATGGCAGATTGAGAGTAGACGACAAGCATTAACACAAAATATCACTTTGGTTGCAATGTCGTATCCTGTTCAAAAACAATTGCAAGAATATACATATATAATAAAACCAACGTCCATTATCCGCCACATCCGCGAAAATGCGCACCTAATTTTCTGCGACCGTCTAGTCGTTGGGGATGTGATCTAGTACAAACACTTTAATTTTAGGAGAATCAAGAATCAAACGGAAGATAAAAAGAGAAAAAAAAAAAACAAACTTTAAGTCTCCCAACATTATTATCAAAAAAAGTCTCCCAACATTGGCCATAATTGATGAAAGAGTTAATTGGCTGACGTAATCTTAATTAAGACTTTTAAGCTAATAATCCACGGAAGAAATTTTGGAGATCCTTAAAAGATTCAGCAATGGATTCTTCCAATTGTTTTTTTTCGGGGGAAAAAAGTGGTACGTACAACATTCTTGCACATGTATCACCGCAAAGACTTGAATCACTTCCAAATCGTGGAGTGGTCTTGAGACGATGATGCTCTATCCTTTTCTAGGATCTTCTTTAAAAAGCACACTTTCTGACAAGCTCTCATCTCAGCCTTTTGTATCCTCTTATGCCTCTTGATGTCTTCTTCCAATTTTTCGTATTCCTCATGTAAAATCTCAAAGGCGCCATGGCCGAACCCCTATTTAATAACACATGTGAACTTGCATTTAGTTCAGGTCAATAATCAGAAATTCATAACATGAATCCTACAAATAAGGAAAGAGCAGTAAGGCCTAATTCACTCGATTTTTCCCAGCAATGCCTAAAGACGGCAGAGAGCTTGTAATTAGTAGCTAAACATGGAGGGGAAAAAGGATAAAAAGAACAATAAATTAAGAATAATTTGTGTGGTACTACACCTGTTGTTCTGCTCTTCTAGCAAGCAAAATAACCCCAGCATCAATATCTTGTGGAGGGACATGATGATCATCGGTTGTTTTGGTCCCATCATGATGAACACTTTGTGCATACAATATCCTCTCACATGCATCAACACATGAAGTAGGGGTTATAGTATTCACCGACGTGGAATCGTCGGATAATACTACATCATTTGCTAAACTCTTATTCAAAAGACACAATCTCTTACAAGCCTTTGTGTTTGGTCCTCCAGTAACTTGTGTCTTCTTAAGACACTCGATGTTTCCACGTCCAACGATGTTTTCCCGATAGCGCGTTTCACCCCTGATGTCAACAATTAATATATATATGATTAGACTTTTTGGTTAAACCTTTGCCAAGAGTTGTGCAGATGTTTTAATTAGCCACTAGCCAGGATGGGGGTCTTGCAAGATGTGACCCCATCTATATGTAGGTCTTGGCTTTCTCCTCCTAGTCCTTTAGGATTAGTCCTGTATTTACTAATATAGCTTCGCACTTTAGTGCTATTGTTCGGGCATTCAATTGCGCCAAAAAAAAAATTGAAATTGAAATAATACTCAGTTAAAAAAAAAAAAAGTAGGATCGGGGGTTGTGGTTCGGATCGACGAAAGCATAGGGAGGGATATATAGGTAATCGCAACACATATAAATTAAGATCAGCATGTAATTAAGTACTAATTTAACACAAAAATAAATTGGGTTCTTCTACAACACTGCTTCCTAGAGGTTCTATAATGTTCTTGGGATTGCTCTGTCATCCCATATATCCCTAACCAGTTTATCTTCCAAAAAATAAATAATAGAGAGTAAGATCAATAACTATTCATCAGTGACAGCCTATATATAGTCCTCAAATTGATGAAACCACTCTGTTAAAAAAAAAAAAAAAATTGATGAAACCAAGTCAGCCATCAATCAAAACAAGTTTTCGGCGGGGATTTTTTTTTTAAAAGAAAACATAGACTAAGAAGAGGTACTCTATTCTCTCCTTTTTTTATTGCTAATCCATAAAAAGGTGCTCTATGTTTTGATCGTCACCAAAAGATGGGTGAATCCCGGACGTAGTCTCTCTCTCTCTCTCTTTTTTTCAGAAAAAAGTTTAGGTTGAACAACCTAATATGATAGTTTAAACTGAAATAGAACATATTCTAAATTTCTATTTAGAATATCGTATTCAAGCAAGCCATGAAAAGAAAACATACAGAATCATATTCAAACAGATGTAAGAAAAAAAAACACATATACAGAATCACGGTGGACAAAAAAAAACAAACTTAAATGATGTAAAATTGATCGCGTTCTTGCTTTGCTTTGACGGGTTTGAGAGTGGCGCTGTTGTTTTTGCTGTGAGAACAGACTAGATTAATGAGCAAGGTGTTATTACAGGGTTTATATTTATATATAACAGTAGGGCAAAAAAAAAATATGAAACTTGTTTAATAAGAAAAGGTTAAAAAGCCGTCCAGTTTTGGACTTGCCGACCACGATCTGGACTAATAGTAATAATGTGGTAGTTATTAAACTTATTTAACAAGAAAAGTTTTTTTTTTTTAATAATAAAGGTTCAAAAGTGTGACTTCCAATCTTGTTAAAGTCGAAACGGAAGTTGACCTACTCGGACCATCAGGTCATAGTTTTTTCTGGTCAAACCTGAGTTCAACCAGAAATTTACGAAGAAATTTCTAATTTGAAAATCTAACCGGGTCATGATTAATCGGGTCCGGATTTGAGAACAGTGGTACTGACTTGTCAACCACGTCAGCTCTACATTTTTAATTCGATGTTTTTTTTAATATTCTTCTAGGCCCACGATCTAGAGAGATTGGGCCTTATTTGGGGTCAGGCATGGAACATTAAGTCTGGGGTCGAGTGCATTCTTGATGGACCTGTTGGCCAGGTCCAGGCAATGACTGTTGCTCTTGATATTCTTTTTCTGGTGCTGCAAATAATTATTGCAATTCTTCTCTCAATTGTTTTATTAATAATAAAGAAGCCTGTGGCACTTTCATTTTGTGCATGACAGAGATACTGATTATTTTATAGGCTAGTATCTTGCATTTTCTCTCACCACATATAATTAAGAATCATTTGTGCATTAGTGGGTTGTATATATGAGTTGCATTACCGGGCTCAACGGCCAGCACCCCACCGTGTGGAAGGCCATATTCGGCCGCATCACACTATGGGGCTTGACTGGAAGCGCCGGGACTCGAACCCGAGTCTTAGAGATGGCAGGTTGAAGGCCTTGCCACTAGGCCACCACCCCGGTGGTCATTACTTCCATTTTTTAATACTATACGCCACTCCCATTTGATGAAACTTGTTTTCACTTGTTACGTTTGGTCTTAAAACAAAATTTTTAACCGTGTGAACTTTATGTTTTAGTTAGAGAAAAAAATGGCAAATTCTGCTAGTTACCTTGTGCTTCATAGAGTGGATTGGGGGGTTTTTTTTTTTGTCTACGTAACAGTTATTCTTTGACTTGGTAGTGTCATTAATATCAGTGGCTAGGATACTATTATGTCTGGAGTAAATTGGCACAGACAATTTTTCATATTGATTTATTCATTCTTGATTTTAGAAGATATCATAGGGATCCATGCTAAACATGTTCAATTCTATACTGCTTAATTGGGGGAAATAAAAAGTTCTAATGGCTAACTAAAGCAAGAGATCTAGCTACTAGAGTTGCCCAAAATGACTATCTCAAACTTGTCTCCCTGCAAATCATCAAAGGGTGAGGTATCAAGAAGATGATGAAGAATGAGATACCACTAAGAAAATGAAAAAGAAACCCTCTTTTCTTATATATCAGGGGAAGTTGAGGAACAGCTTAAAAACTGAATTACGGCATTGATCAATTCACCTTCCGTTATCAAAGGCCTCCTGAATGTAACATTTACACTCTTACATAATTAATAGAGTGAAAATGGTAAATAGAAAAAATCCATCCTTCGCTACACTCTCAAAGCGACTGCTGCCGAGGCTTCTCCGTTACTCAACCACCTGGCAAGCGCCAAGACACTCGAACTGGTCTTCTCCATCAAATGGGCTGTCTCTGTTTGTGATCTCCTCGCCATCCACGTTGACGAAGTGGTGAGGAAGGTCATAGCTTACAAGCGGGAGAATGAGGGGAATGAGAAGTAGGTTCTAATATATGGTTGTCTTTTGATCATCGCGCATGTGTGTAAATGATAAATGAAGCGCATTTAGGGTTCTATGCAGGTTTTTCTTTAGTAGTTTTTGTTGTGAATCAATGGTTCAAAGTTTCATTTATTGGTGCTCTTGAGCATGTACTCATCACGTGAATGGAGTTACGTCATTTATGACTTTTGTACGAGAGCACATGGCTAACCAGCGTCGAATTCGGTGTCCTTGCTCAGATTGTTTGAATGTCATGATGCAAGATCAAAGTATGGTGCATACCCACCTCCTCGTTAACGGGGTGGATAAAAATTACACAAGATGGATATTTCATGGGGAGCCTGATGAATATCACAGTCCAAGAAGTACGAGAACTGAAAGTATTGAGTTTCAAGATAAGGATCAGACAACGAATAGTGATGACAAGCAATCGGATGACTTGAATGATCTTCTCTATGAATTGCAAAATCAAAATGGAACTGTTTCAGAAACTACCAATTCATATCATGGCCAAGCTACTTCAATCAGTGATACTCCTGGACAATTTGATAAACTATTAGAGGAAGCTCGGAGGACTTTGCATCCAAATTGTTCAAAAATGTCAACATTGTCTGCCGTTGTGAAGTTACTGCACATGAAGGTATACAACAAGTGGAGCAACAAATCGATGGATGCTATGTTAGAGTTTCTTCATTCAGCTTTTTCAGACTTGGCACTTCCAAAAACTTACTACGAGGCAAAACAATTGTTGCGAGAATTAGGTTTGGGATATGAGGCTATACATGCATGCTACTATGATTGCATATTATTTTGGAAAGAATTTGAAGACTGTCAAGAGTGTCCTACTTGTGGCACATCTAGATGGAAAGATGAAGATGGTGGAAGTAAAAAGATACCACGCAAAATATTTAGGTACTTTCCTCTGAAACCAAATCCAGACTCTAAGAAACGGAAACGCACAGAAGAAGAACTAAATTGGACCAAGAAAAATGTTCTTTTTGAATTACCTTATTGGCACCAATTGAAGCTAAGGCACAATTTTGATGTTATGCACATAGAAAAAAATATATGCGACAGCATCTTGGGAACCCTCTTTAACATTGAAGGAAAAACAAAAGATACAGTGAAGGCAAGACAAGATTTAGAAGATATGAGCATAAGGAAGGAATTGCATCTGAAAAAGAGATCTGATGGTTCTTACGCAATCCCACCAGCTTGTTATATCTTATCCAAAGAAGAAAGAAAAAAGTGCTGCGAATTTTTTAAGTCTGTGAAGTTTCCAGATGGTTATGCTTCCAACAACATATCTCGTTGTGCAAATGTAAATGACGGAAAGGTGTCTGGTTTAAAAAGCCATGATTGTCATGTTCTTCTACAACAATTGCTTCCCGTTGGCATTCGTGGATACTTGAGTAAAAATATAGCTTCTGCAATAGCTGAATTGGGTGATTTTTTCCAACAATTATGTTGCAAGACGCTAAAGTTGGAAGAATTGGTTAAGATGGAAGCTAATATCGCCTTAATATTGTGCAAGCTTGAAATGATATTTCCACCTGCTTTCTTCGATGTAATGGTGCATTTAGCCATTCACTTACCTCGTGAAGCCATACTTGGAGGACCGGTTCAATATCGTTGGATGTATCCCATTGAAAGGTAAAATTAGTCTTTTTAGTTTATACTTATATTCACATTAATTATTTTATAATATATTTTTTCTTTTCACTTGATTAGATTCTTAAGATCTCTTAAAAGTTTTGTGAAGAATAAAGCTCGTCCAGAAGGATCAATTGCAGAAGCTTATATTGCCCATGAATGTTTGACATTTTGTTCGATGTATCTACATGGGACTGAAACACGTTTTAACAGGGAAGAGAGGAATTATGATATTGCTAAAGATGATGGCTTATCTATATTTTCCCAGCATTTTCGACCCTTGGGAGCGGAAAGATATGTGCCAATAACTCGTGACGAGCTTTCGTTGGCACATCGATATGTGTTGCATAATTGTGAAGAAGTGGAACCATATATAGAGTAAGTTCTTTTTTTTTTGGTAAAATATGACATATAAAAATGTAATTATTAATTTTTTTTGCAGAAAGCATAAAGGATATCTGAGACAGGAGAGCCAATCAAATGTAGAAGAAAGGCACCAGGAACAATTTCCATTGTGGTTTGAACAACAGGTATCCAAAATTTAAATAGACAGTGTTCATATTTTTTAAAGCTATAACCATATATTTTTTTTAATCAATTTGTTTCTAAACATGTAGATGACAAACTTATATGCACATGACAAAAGCAAAGTCACAGAGGCTTTGTTTTCCTTGGCATGTAAGCCCTATACTTCTGTGAAGAAATATACAGGCTGCATTGTTAATGGAATTAGATTTCACACTCAAGAACATGATATTCATCGCAAAACTCAAAATTACGGGATTGCTGTTGACGGACATCACGGAGAAGAAGTTATTGATTTCTACGGCATACTCACTGATATTATCAAGTTAGACTATATCAATGACAAGCATGTTCTTCTTTTCAAGTGTGACTGGTATGACCTCAATCCAAAAAAGCCTGGAATTCAAACTGATGGTAACATAATCAGTTAAGTTATGGGCTGAATTAGTCAAAAGTGGTGGCTGCATAATTAGTCAAAAGTAGTGGCTTAGTCAAAAGTGGTGGCTACAGATTTTTTATGCAGTTCACACGGTTTGGACGCGGATTGAACGCGCAGTTTGAGTCTATAAATAGGCTTCAGTTTTTCACAGTTTGAGTCTATAAATAGGCTTCAGTTTTTCAATATCAAGTATCCCATCTTTGTGCAGAAAAACAAGAAGAAGAGAGTGGAAGAGAGGGAAGAGAAAAAGAGAGAGGAAGAGAGGGAAGTTTTAGGAAGAAAAATATTGTGATATTTTTCTTAGTCCCTACAAATTTATCTTACTCCTAAATTTATTTTTAGGAAAATCTCTCCCTTGTAAACATACTAATTTTATATTAGTAGAAGATTTGAAGTTCGTGGACGTAGGCAAGTTTAAGGCCGAACCACGTTAAATTCTTGTGTCGTGTTTTATTTTCGCGAACCTTTTGCAGTTTTTCCCAACATAATCAGTGTGAATATAAGTGGCAAGTGGTATCAAAATGATCCGTTTGTGCTGGCCTGTCAAGCAAAACAAATATTCTACCTCAATGACACAAAGCTAGGAAATAATTGGCGAGTAGTGAGGAAGTTTAATCACAGACACATTTTTGACGTACCAGAGACACAAGATGAGGCTGATATCGATCTATCGTCTAACGATGATGAAGTTTACCAAGATAAGTTCACAAGAGACACAACTCCAATCCAAGTTGAAGATCGTGAGATGAGTTCATTGATTAGAGAAGATATTGATTCAGATGTAGTTCAAGAAAACTTAGTACATACTAATTCTGCAACTACTGTAGAAGAGCTCATTTTTTATGATTCTGACAAAGAAGATGACAGTTTAGGAGATTATTATAGCGAAGGGGAAGAAATTCAAATGGATGAAAACGATAGTGACATAGAATATTAAATGTTTTTTATTTTTAGTCTTTTTATCAATATCATATTTTTATTTATAACAATGGTAATCTAACTATTGTTAGTAAATATTTTCTTCTTGGTTAATTTTTTATTAGGCTTCATGAGAAGATACGAATTACAACTACCCCAAAAAATTTATTTGCATCAATAAATTTTTGTTCTCTATAATTTAGGACCACCTTTTTTATAATTCTTTATATGTCCCTGGGCTTAACTAGAGATGTCAAATATAATATGATTATAACAATATCTAATAGATAACCAAAAATATTAATTCTTATTGAGGCTAAAAATAATATTCATGCATTATCTATTAAAATATACGATAAAATATTAAAATATTTTTGCTTTTAAGTATAATAATAACAATAATTTTTGTATCTCAAGGTTATTATTGTATAGTGATGCAAAAATTCTCCAACTATAATCTAATGATTGGTGACATGTTATAATTTATAGATTAAATAATGCTTTTCGTCACTAATCTACTTTTTTGCTCTAAATTTTGTTAGAAGAAAATTTTTTTTCTGTGATGATCCTTCATTTGTCCCAAAATTGATGAGAAAGGGACGAAAAGTTTTTTGTCTCTCATGGTTATTATTATATAGTGATGCAAAAATTAGATCATCTATAATCTAATGATTGGTGACATGTTATAATTCGTAGGTTAAATAATTCTTTTCGTCACAAATTTTTTTCCTCGATATTTTTGCTCCACATTTTGTGAAAAGATAAATTTTTCCGTGATGATACTTCAATCGTCCCAAAAATTAATGAAAAAATGGCGCAGATATTTTGTCTGTCATGGTTATTATTGTATAGTGATGCAAAAATTGCGTCATCTATAATCTAATAATTGTTGACATTGTAACGTCCCGGTTTGTCGACTGTCACTACAGACCAACACGGGACCTTTCCAACATGCTTTGTCCTCACTCGCACGTTTCCGGGGAAAACTTCCCAAGAGGTCACCCATCCTAGAATTTCTCCAAGTCAAGCACGTTTAACATTAGAGTTCTTCTGGAATGAGCGCCGAAAAGGTAGGTGCACCTTGTTGATATAGTTAGTACCCATCAAACCGTTTAAGCTATTCTTGATTGTGCAGTCTCATACCTGTACAACCTCGAAATCACTTTTTTTGAGCTATTCTTAATTATACAGTCCCATACCCGTATAATTATGAAATCGCCCCAACTGTGCAGCCCCATCCCTACACAGTCTCAAGATCTCTCCTATTCAGGTGTGGATTCGGTTCATTCCTGTGCCCCTCCTTCTAGAAGCCTGCCAGAAGCCGCTCCTTGTCCATGCTCATCCCGGCACCGGCGTACACTTCCCGCCCTCATAGACCCCGGGGTGTCACAGGCCCACCAGCTTCCGCTAGGTTCGTCCCCGAACCCTGCACCGTACTAGGGGAGTTCTGGAGCTCCGCTACCGACATGTTATAATTGGTTGATTAAATAATTCTTTACGTCAATAAATGTTTCCCTCCTTATTTTTGGTCCAAATTTTGTCAAAAGTTAAACTTTTGTGATGATCCTTCATTCGTCCCAAAAATTAATGAAAAAAGGACGGAAATATTATGTCTCCCATGGTTGTTATTGTATAGTGATGTAAAAATTGCGTCATCTATAATCCAATGATTCGTGACGTGTTATAATTCGTAGTTTAAGTAATTCATTTCGTCACTAAATTTTTCCCTCCATATCTAGGCGCTAAAAAGTTTTGGCTCTTATTTATTAGTGACGAATTAGGGTGACGTCCCCAAAATTAATGAAAAAGAGACGAAAATATTATGTCTCCCATGGTTGTTATTGTATAGTGATGTAAAAATTGCGTCATCTATAATATAATGATTGGTGACGTGTTATAATTCGTAGTTTAAGCAATTCATTTCGTCACTAAATTTTTCCCTCCATATCTTGGCGCTACAAATTTTTTGGCTCTAATTAATTAGTGACGAATTAGGGTGACACTTATGATTTTTGTCACCAAATGATACTTTTGGGGACAAAATGTTCATTATTTGTGATGAATTGACCTCGTCACAAAAAAAAATTATATTGTTGACATATTATCCATTTTTCGTCACCAAAAAACCGTTTTAGGAGATGAATTCTAGAACGTCATCACAAAAAATGTCCCCAAAGAATGAATTTGTTGCAGTGTGAGTATCTTTTGTTTTGACAAAAAGAGAAATGAAAAACGCACACAAACAAATTGAGCTTTCAAGCCATGATGATGGCTAAGCCTAAGCATGCTGCTACATCTGCTCCCTAGCAAAGAAGAGGCATAATAAGATCACTATATACTGTCACATTGGAGTGTTTTCATACCAACAGTAGTAGTGAGCTTGCATTTAATTAGTCTTCTTGGTTAAATATTTGAAAAATGAAATAAAGCTCAAACTTACATGATGTAAAAATTGATCGCGTTCATGCTTTGCTTTGACGGTTTTGAGAGTGGCGCTGTTTGGTCTTACAGTGAAGAACAGGCTGGGTTAATGAAAGGAACTATTACAAGGTTTAATATAATGTGGTACTACTATATTATGGCTATCACCTTGACCATTAGACATTAACATGTCTAATTAATACCAGATTAATGTCGATAAGAGCCACTATGATGGTATAATTGATTTGAATAGGGGTCCCTGCACAAACACCTTGACCCAGCAAGAGTACCAGAATTTATCTTTTATATATAGTACTAAAGAGTACCAGAATTGATTACTGTGGCTATTTATATCCCAACAGCGACAACATGCTTTAAGGGTTTCTTCTAGCAGACCGATGTAGTTTGTACTCTTTTTTTTTCTCAACTAGTTTTTGTGCATGTGCAATGCACATGATATAATAACATACTATATGAATATTTTAAAAAAATTATTATTAATATAAAAATTAATATGTAACTATACAAAAAATGAATATTTACTATGCAGGGATTTTAGGTTAGAACACTGTACACCTATCTAATAATTAATTATCATTTGAATAAAAAACATGGTGTTATGAATTCGTAAATTAAATATTTTCATTAGCAAAAATTATATATTCCTAAAAGGAATTAAAGATCCATCGGTGAACTTTGTTACATATCTATTTTGTCAAGTGATAATTCGTTATCAATTGGGTGTGCTATAGAATAGGAACTATCGTATGTAGAATACTAAAAACAAAATAGGGAGAAGTAATAAATAAGATAATTATATTAAAGATATTGAGATGAGGAAAATTATAGAAAAAAGATGAACAATCTACACATTTTCCCCCACTATTTTGTGACTTTTGTCTATTCCTTTCATCAAGTTTTCTATTCCACACGCAGTACTTCAAACTTCAAAGATCAATCATTCTCAAAAAAAAAAAAAAATCAAAGAAAAATCCTTAACCAGTCAAGCACAGAAAATCAGTTGCTTTTCTATCTTGTTTTTTTGCTAATGCATCGACTAATTAGTTTTCATGCATCATCATCATAATAAGAAAAATCAATGTTTTTGGTACACTAAGAAAAACTGATTTTAATAAAGACAACTGAATTTCCGGTAAGAGGATTAGTATAGTATAGTTGTTTTCTCTCTCTTTTCTTTTTTTTTTTCTGTAACGGAGAAAATCAGTTGCTTAGGCCATGACGAGGAAAACGTGTCGATTGGTGATTGGAAACAAACTGAAAGAAAACCCAGATTTCTAATTATCGATCCTAAGTTAACGTATTTGAACAGCCAAACACCAGTACACCACCAAGTTTGTGACAAAAGAAAAAAAAAACTAGAGGGTAAAGGAGGAGAGTTTGGAGTGTGAAAGAAATTGAAACATGGAGAGGAAAAGGAAATGCTGAAAACTAATTGCCAGAATTTAAGTGAAATTCTTACACGAGTGTAATTACATATCTTAGAAATAAAAGATTCTGATTATTTACAAACTATCTGTGTTGGCCTGCCTGGTCATTCTGCTATTTGGCATTATGATATATGAGATCATCATTTGAAGGCAATGAGCCCATGACTGTTAACATCTAAAATTCAATCTGTTAATTTTGGATGACATGTCGTCTACCGACTCACCTACGTCAATGCACGCAAGGAAACCAGGGCGACAGCAAAAAAAAAAAAGGACGTCCACTACGGCTTGAGGAAGTTAATCATAATTAATTAACAATCTCAGGGAGGAATCACCATTTGATGTTTGCTTATCAAATGAGGGGAGGGGACCAACAGGTACGATTGTCCATAGGGAAGAGGGGATCAGAACCACCACCACAAAGCAGCTGCCCTCTTTTATATAACTCCCCTTCTCCTTTAGCCTCACAAACCCTAAAGCACTACAAAAAACCCTAGCAAAACAGTACTGCAACCACGTCCTGCTGCAAAGATGGCTTCCCTCCTCCTTCGTTCCCAACAAAATCAGCAGAGATTTAACACAACGGATACCATCAGTGGGAGTGGGTGCGAAAAGAGAAGAGAAGAGGAGGATTGATAAGATTTGAAGTTTTTTAATCCCTATTTTCTTTATTAGAAAAAATTTAGGTGAAAAATATCTATTTTTTTTTTAATATAAATGACATCTTATGAATACAAGCTTGATTTTATTCACTAATCCAAGATCAATTACATGAGAGCGCGTTGAAGTGTAGTACCTCTTCTACTTGTTCTTTTTTTAGGGGGGCTTGTATGTATGTCCTTTTTTCTTGTAACTATATATACTGTTAAATAAAATGGAAGCTCTTCGCCATGCTACTTCTGAGGTTCAAATCAACCTACCATGCTAGACTTCTTTTTTCGTTTGCTCGTGTCCAGTATCATGGATGCACAAATTAACAATTGAGACCTACTTGAGTGAAATCAAATAGCTTATCAATAGGATCAATTCCACTTGAGTCATGCTTGACGCCTTTTGCCTACCTAGATAAGGTCTTAATTAGTTAATAATAAGAGGTTACCCACTCCTAACACAAAATTGTCACCTTAGTATTAGGTGTGTACCCCTAACTAATTAAGATGGCCCTGAGATCTTGCCGTTTGTGTGTGTTAAGAGCGTGATTCTGTTATTCTTTTGTTAAGTGTTAACTGTCATTTTCAGTATCCCTAATTCTAATTCCAAAAATCTAATTCCTATTTCCCCACTCTCGGTCTCTCTCTCCCTCACTTTTCTTCAATTAAGAGCACGGCGGTGACGACGGTTATTTCTTATCCGAGCTCCGCCTTTGCTTTTGCACATTCAAATTTCTATTGAATCATGCTTCTGGTGCCTTCTTTTATTAAGTCATCTAATGATTCACTTGATTTGGTTCTCTTTGATGGAGGGAACAAAATCTATGTCTCTACTCGACTTGATTCTTTCTTTTTTTTTTCTCAAGTATTAATTGAAGAGGCAACCTATGTGAGAAAGAAATGAATGATGTTGGAACCAAGAGTGGTGCAGGTTGCAGTAAAGAAAAACGACACCAACAAAATCAGCAGAGATTTAACACAACAGACATCATACCATCAAGAAATTGCAACATAAGCCCGGCGCACACCCACCCACCCACTCACCTGCAACTTAAGGTCTAGTTGACGCACCATCTGGAAGAGCTACTTGTAACCGGTCTAATTATACTACCACGGAGTCTGAGCCTCCACTATTCCCCACCAGCAATCAATCATTACCCCATCAACATTCGCCGATTTTAATGTCTTTAGCTTATTAAGAAGACCATCGGGATTGACCAACTGGCAATTCATGTCGATCACCCCGAACTGGAATCAAACAAAAACAACTTATTAACCCGTAAAAAGAACGTATTAACTACCAATACACAATTAATTCCTTCAAATGAAACCAAAAACATAAGAGTGAACTAACTTAGTGGTAACATAACGTACACGGGAAAACAAGATGTGGCAAGATTTAATTCGAATTAGTTATATTGATGGATAAATTAAGCGCAAAAAAAAAAAAATTAGACTTCCCTTTCACTTTCCACTCCTTCCAGTGAGGACAAGTGGACTAAACTCGAACCAACCGAGGTCCTCCACGTGCCCAATCAACTGTTTTATGTGGGCCTATACTCTAAGAGCTTAACACGCCCCGTTGTCTGTTGTTGGACCAGAATTCTTTAGCCAAAGATGGATCCACGGTCAATATTATCGGGCAGGCCTCGGTGGATGGGATAGCCATTTATAATGCAAGGGGCTTTAAATCTGCCAAGCCCAATCAACAATCAAATCACTTATTTGATTGCGGCTCTTGGTCACAACTCACAAGCATGCCTTGTCGTAACCTCTACGTACCAAAAAAGGAAAATTGTGGGAACCTCTACTACTGCCGTAATTGGCCCAGCCCTGAATCTTGATGACTGATGAGTGGTCCAAAATATTTTTACATCACACGTGACAAATGAATGGGGCAAGCAATGGCTGCCGCCAAGATTGGCATCAATTTCTGGGATTCAAGCCCCTTAAACATGTGTTACATATTTCTGCCGATGGAGTGAGATCCACATATTGACATTTATGGTTTTACTAGTATTCTTTTTTTTGGGTCAGAAACCGAGAGTTGTGTATATATACTGCAAAGTTTACAAGAGTTGGGGACTAACCCAGTGTTCACCTATCCTCACCCAAGAGGGTGTTGATTACAGATGGTGGGGAAAGCAAGATAGAGAGCCCCTTGCAATAATATGGGGCATACGCAACCAGCGCTTTTACACTTTTGTTCATATCATCAGTTACAAAATCAAGGGAGCATAAGTTACAAGATTCTAGCAGAAGTTGGATTTCTGCAGCAACTACCTCATAATCCCCTGTCCATAGAGTGCCTTCCAAAATCCATTGCACTATGGCTTGGTCATCCAGTTCGATCCATAATGGGTTGTTAAAACTTTTGAGCACTTGTAATCCCCTTAACACAGCCAAGAATGCCGCTTTATTTGGGCTGCAGATATCTTCATTCGATACAAACCCAATGATCCATCTTCCATGTTCGTCTCTGCAAATGCCACCAGTGGCTGCACCTGAAGAGTTGCATTGGCTTGCTACATTTAATTTCCAAGTACCTGGAGGTGGCAGGCACCACTTCCCCTTTATCACCATTGGAAGGCTCCTGGGATTTGGTCTCAAGGACTGATGTTCCAGTGTAGTCAAAAAACTTCTTGCGATGGTTCTGATCGCGTAAATAGGGTTGCCCACCAGTTCTGCCTCAGTTTCGAAAACCATGGTGTTCCTCCATGACCAAAATTTCCAGCAGGTCACCATGAATAACATTGGCCAATCTTGCAAGTTTGGGGCATTCTGCAAATTGTACTGGATCCATTCCTGTGTGTTGAGGCGCCAAAAGTCAGTGGGTAGAGCCATATCGCTAATCGCCCACCACATATCCTTTAGACTATCACAATCTCTCATAGCATGAAGTGCAGTTTCAGCAAAGCTCCCACAAATGGGGCATGAGTCGTCGGTAGTTATGTGTTTCTGTTTTCGGACACTGTTGGTAAGTAATCTATCATGGCTTAGAAGCCAAAGAAAGGAATTGAGTCTTGCTGGGCCTCTCCAACTCCATACCAAATCCCAAATCTTCTTCTTTGGACTCCAATCCTCCTAAATTAACATCTCATAAGCTGAGGCTGTATTGAATTCCCCTTTGGTAGATGGTAACCAAATAAGTCGATCATTACTGCGTTCATTCCTAGGGACCGTAATAGAGCCCAATTGTTGTAATACCTCCGGTGGCAGCGCCTGATACAGGAAGCTCCATTGCCACTATCCATTTTCATCCACCATCGAGTGTATAGTGGCCTGCAAATTGACCTCCCTATTATTTAACAAGGCCTGTTCAAGCACAATTTCACCATCCATCCATTTATCTGTCCAAAAGAGTGCATATTCACCATTGCCAACCTTCTAGCCCACGTTAGCTCTAAAAGATGGCCAAACATAGAATATAGCACGCCATAGGTTGGATCCACAGCGGTTCTTCAAAGATACGGGTAAGAGGCCTTGATTTTTGAAGTATTTGGCCCGAAAAAGCTATCCCCGGAAAGCTGCAGGTTCATTGACTAGCTTCCAAGCGATTTTCATTATAAGGGCATCATTAGCCTGTCTTATGCTTCGCATTCCTAGGCCACCTCTATTTTTAGGTGCACAGACCTGCTCCCATTTGATTAAGTGAACTTTCCTTTGCTCCTGGGTAGACCCCCATATGAACCTCCTATTGAGTTTATCCAAGCTATCATATGTTGATCGCGGTAGCATGGTGGTTTGCATGGTGTAAGTCGGGAGTGCTGATATGACCGATTTGGTGAGAGTCACTCTACCAGCAAGAGCCAATCGATCACTCTTCCAACCATTGAGCCTTTGGTGCGCCTTGTCTAGAATATACCCAAACGTTTTTTTGTTGACTCTTTGGTGAGATAGTGGGATGCCGAGATGTTTACCCAGATCACAAGTTTTCAGGAACCTAAACGTCGAACTAATTTGTTCAGCTAGTGTATCGGAGACTTTCTTAGAGAAACATATTCTGGATTTTTCTGCACTGATCTTTTGGTCTAAGAAGCAGGCAAAATTCTTGAGACAACTATCCACAACTTGTACTTGTTTTAGGGAAGCTTCGGCAAATAGTAGCAAGTCATCAGCAAAGAAGAGATGTGAGAGTTTTGGACCTCCGCGACTGAGAACAATTGGTTTCCATTCCTTTTGTTGCACTGCATGGTTGATCAAGTGTCCTAATCGCTCCATACATAGTACAAAAAGGTAGGGAGAGATTGGGTCACCTTGTCGTATGCCGCGGGAAGGCTTGAAAGCCCTTGTTGATGCACCATTCCAACACACTTGCAGTGATGGGGTAGTGGCACATTTCATTACAACATTAATTAACAGCCGCGGTAAACCAACCACCGTCAAAGTGTCTTCAATAAAACTCCACTGTAATCTGTCATAGGCTTTTTCGAGGTCGATCTTGATGACCATCCATCCCGTGTCTCCCCTCTTCATTTTCATTGAATGTATAACTTCCTGGACAATTATGGTGTTCTCTGTAATTTGACGCCCGGGTACAAAACTTGATTGCATTGGCCCTACTAAGCATCCCAATAGTGGCTTCAGCCTGTTCACAATCAATTTAGTCACCACTTTGTATGCTACATTACACAGGCCGATCGGACGGAACTGTGTTATTTTTTCTGGCCTTTCCACCTTCGGCAGCAGCATAATAAGAGTGTGATTTAGCCTCTCGTCCCACCAGTTATTCTCAAAAACGTCGGTAACCAACTGCAGCAGATTTTCCCCCACTAACTCCCATTGGTTTTGGTAAAATATGGCATGTATTCCGTCAGGCCCGGGAGCCTTTAATGGGCCCATCTGTTGGACACATTCTTTAACTTCCTCCAAGGTAAATAGGTGGGTCAGTGATTGGGTTTCCAATGTGGATAAAGTGGGAAAGCCATGTGGTAATGAAAAAATGGTTGAGGAGGGGCCCTCTTCGCAAAATAAATTTTGGAAATAACTGCATGCAATTTCCTGGAGCCTCTCTTTATCATGGTGCCATGCGCCATTGTCATCCTTCAAGGCTAAAATTTTATTCTGCTTCCTCCTTATTAGAGTTGAGGCATGAAAATAAGATGTGTTACGATCCCCCTCTTGAACCCAATCACATCTTGCCTTTTGTGCCCAAAATAATTCCTCTTAGATCAATACCTTGTCCAAATCCATTCTCAGTTCCTCTTCGAGTTTTGTGAGGAAAGAGGATAGTCTTTGTTCAAGATACTTCTGAATGCATCCAATCTAGCCAATAGTCTTCTTTTTCTCCATAGGATATTCCCAAAAATGTGTTTATTCCATTCTTGGACTTTTGGTGTAAAGGCTGCCACTGCATCAAGGATATTCGCATTTTGGTTCCAGCTGTGTAACAAAGTCAGCGAACTCCGGATGAGTCAACCAAGCTGCTTGAAATCTGAAGGGCCTTTTTGTTGGAGGACTACAATGCTCCACTGCTTTCATCAAAATTGGATTATGGTCAGAACCAATCCGCGGGAGGTGCAGGACTAGGATATCTGGGAAAGAAAATAACCATTCTTCATTACACAGGAACCTATCAAGGCGGGCCTGTTGATGACCTCTTTTCCAGGTGAATTTCTGTCCAGTGAATCCTAGATCTATCAGTTTGGTCTCTGAAACACAGTCTTGGAAGGGTCGATTTGCAAGGCCTTGCTGCCCAAAACGATTCTTCCTTTCGTGTCCCGCAAGAATCGCGTTAAAGTCTCCGGCGACCAGCCATGGTTCTTTGATACTATCTGCCAAACTCAAAAGGTTCTGCCAAAGATACTTCCTCCATTTTTCCTGTGGGCTATCGTAGATTGCGATAAATAAAAAAGAGGAGTTTTCACCCACCATTCTGGCATGCACAAATTGCGTATGATTATGGATGATATGCACCTGTGTGTGAACTTCATTCCACAAAATCCAAATGCCACCCGCAAATCCCCGAGCCTCTACCCTGTGGGAGTTAGGAAAACGGAGTTTGCGGATCACTCTTACTGCTCTGGGCCACTGATTCTTGGCTCCACAATGACTACTACTTCTGGTTTGTGTTGCAGACACATCGTCTTGAAGTTTCTAACAAAATGTTTCTTGCCAGCCCCCTGGCAATTCCAGATGAGTGTACTAATCATAAAATATATGTTTGTAAGGGCGCATAAACCTGCCGGTCTATTGTGGGGAAGAGGCCGTGGCCTCCTTCATCTCGCAATCAAGCGATACTTCTCTGCCTTGGTATTGATCAGCAACAGTTGAGTGTTGTATGGGTAAGAGGAGTGGTGGAATACTAGGAACTGTTGTCGCACTTTGTGGGGGATCAGACGGTTTGTTCAAATTCGGCACATTAACAGTTGGGGACTGATTGTTTTGAATCAGAGAGGTGGTATTGAGAGATGTTGCAGAAGTGGTGGGTGTAGGGGTTGTGGGTTGGATGATGTTTCTATGGTGGGATTCAGGTAAGACCACCGCCGAGTGACTGGTTTTAGATGTTTTGGGCTGTGATGGGGATTGTGACTTCTGTTGTTTCTGTTGTTTGGCCTGTTGAACTGATGGTGTTTTGTTTGCTGGTCCGGTGTGGGCCTGGTTGTGGGTATTTCTGTTGTTTGTTACATCATTGAGGGGTTTCCTGGGTTGGGCGGTCTGTGGGATTTGGTTGTGGATCTTTTTGTTGCTGGTTGGGTTTTTTGGGTATTAGGCTGCTCTTTTTGGTGCTGGGTTGGATGAACTTGCTGCTTGAGGCTCAAACATGAATGAGGAGATATATTGTGGTTCTGTGTCCAGTTGGTTCTCTTCTTCATTTGGAATGTTCAAAGCTTGAAATCTATTCCCAGTGTCCACTGTTGCCTGAATTGGGCTGTTCATCTGCATTCCATTGGCATTCCTCTTGATTACCCGACGGGTCCTCTTTGGAGCATTCATCCATGCCCCCATTTCCTCTTGAATCCTAGCTTTCATAGCCTCATCAGCCATCCCCTGTGCACATTTGGCCTGGTTCTCTGGTGCGGTGGGGTCATGGTCAGTAGTTTGTTGCTCCCTGGAAATATCATTTTTCGATTCTGGGCAAGCAACAACGCTATGTCCGATCCTGCCACAGATATAACAAATATCTGGGAGGCCTTCATAGACCACCCTGTAGGCCTCCCCATCTACCTTGACAGTGCCTTTGAGAGGATTGGTCAAGTCCAGACAAACAGCTACTTTACCAAACTTGCCACGGCTTGGGTTTCCAGCATTGCCATCCAATTTCATTGTACGACCCACCATGTTCCCCATACCAGTAAAAACACGCGAGTGGTATTTGTCCACTGGGTAGTCAGGGAACCTGACCCAAGCTACAATCGAGTCGATTGTACCGGCAGATGCTCGAAAACCATAGCTCCATGGTTGAACAGAAAGCACTTGGCCATAGATAAGCCACGGTCCATCACACAAAGCATGAAAATAATCTTGTGACTCCCAGAAACGAACTACATAGTAATTATTTTCTAAATCAATAATCTTAAACGGACCTGTGGGTTTCCAGAGGGTCTGAATCTTACTTTGCAATGCTTTGTATCCAATCGGACGTCCCACTAGTTTGACTATCTGCCATGGTTTAGCCAACCGTGATTTGAAGGCATCAGATAGCTCCAACACCAGTTCACCATCTTGCTCGCAGACCACCACATCTCCATCTTCATATTCAACTTCCCCTTCTTCCTCCCATGGATCCTTTGTTACTGGTGCAGTAGGACCCATAGTGAGCTTGTCTCTGTAGCTGTGTCTCCTTTCTTCCATGGGTGTGTCTTGCCTAGGCGTTGGGGCCGGTGCCATAGGAGCACTCGCGGGTTGGGTTTCCGGCACCACTTCGGGACTGGGCATCATGGTGGTCTCCATCGTTGCGACGTCGAGCCATTCTGGGCTGGCTTCTTGCATCTCCAAGCCTCCCATGGGTGTACTCCGGTCGCCTACCCATGGGTCTGCATGGTGGTGAGTAGCAGCTCCCCATTCACACGATCTAGAGCGGACTCGCCCCCTCTCGCCCAGGTGCTCATGCGCCCTTCCTCTAGTTTGATTCATGTCTTCAGCTGTTATAGTGTTTGGTAATGAAAAGTAAAGGAACGATGGCGTGAAAGCTAGTATGGATTACATCCTCTCAGTGTGGCAAATCACCGGAGGTACTGTTCAAACTCAGGGACACGCTTTTCAAGACAGCGACTTCTCTCTCTCTCTAATTAACTCTTCTCTCTATCATTTACCTTTTACTAGTATTCTTTTTAACCACAGAAATTTGTCACTAAGAATATTTACAGTGTAAATATCATTTTTTAAACTACAATTATTATCATCCTTTTCAGTTTGGCACAATTACATCCCAGCTGGATGAGTGTGGTCGAGTGCTGTTGTCTACACTTTTTTTCTTCTTTATTTTGACTTTAAAATATACTTGAGGACTAGTCTCTTGTCAGCAAAAACGTAACATAGCACTATCGAGTGCCATTGTCGGTTACTACTCCTTTTTTTTCTTTTTTCCTCAGTACATATACTTTAGTATGGTAGGAAGGATCTTCACATGATGCAATAGTGATTGTTTAGTACCTATACGCTAAACTAGTATAAGTTTAAATGCGTAGTAACATGCATAGATGTTTCTATGAAACTACTACTACTAGTATTTTTTTTGGGTGAGTAGTACTACTAGACTACTAACGTTAAAACTAGTACAGTAATAGTAAGTGCATAAAATGCATAATAATGTTCCTTTGCTATGGAACTATAGTAGCATATAGCTACTATGACCGATAAATGGTTAACATCATGTCACTTCTTGATTTGTCGTATCCCTTGTTAATTTCCCATCAATTTTTTTTTTAGCATAGTAATGAATTCTATAACCACATATGACACGGTTCTTAACTGAGAAAAATACAATACAGGAATCCTAACTTAATGTCCTTACAGTCATTGGTCATATTAAAAACGCATGCAA
Source organism: Turnera subulata (assembly GCA_028386065.3). NCBI lineage: Eukaryota > Viridiplantae > Streptophyta > Magnoliopsida > Malpighiales > Passifloraceae > Turnera > Turnera subulata. The sequence continues at coordinate 84,521 of JAKUCV010003182.1, read as the reverse complement.
CTGGGCCACTTCACTTGGAGTGAAAAAAGTCTTATGCCAACATGTCGAGGAGATGTAGCCATAAAGTCTATGGGTTTCTTGACAGATGATCTAATATTGGCTGCTTTTTATCCTGGTGAAAGCTACGACCATTATTCTCCCCAGTCAGCCTTAATGGCCTAAATCTATGGTGCTTTGCTTTGCTGACTAAAGTGTTGTTGTTCACTAGCTAGAGTTACATTACTTCTTGCCAAGTTTGTTTCAGATTTTCAGGTACCCTCCGGTTTGGTGATGGAAGAAGAAGATCATACAGTGAAATTAAGCATGGAGATGGTGCCAGAGAACTTGAAGAAGCAAGCAGCTTGCTGTTGCTGTGAGGAGTGTTCAGTGGAGCTATGCGATTTTCTGGTCACTGTCTGCTATAGTGAACAAGGGTATATATATGACTTTCATGCATTTTATCAGTTCTCAGGAGCTCTCAGTTGCAGTTCTGTTTTTTTCTTCTCTACCTTGAAATCTGGGTTGCTTGTGTAAAATGGTATATGTACCAGTTTTTCTCATGGGTGGAAGTATTTGGACCATTAAAAGTAAGTTTCCCTTTTAGCCTCTCATATACTCCTAAGAAATTCTGGACCTTTCTGTAGTAGTTGTAATAATGTGGCCGAGTAAGCTGATAGAATTAGCAACTGGATCCCTCCAGCTAAATTGTGCATTCGTGTGATACATCTTTGACGGCTCTTAGATCTTTGTTTCTTGGTCAAATGAACGAACTTTGACATCCCATCTGCTAAATGTTAATGCTAAGTTGCTATAACAGATTCCCTTTTGAAATGTATAATGAAAAGAGACACAAGATCTCTCTTTAAATTGACACCACAGCTTGCTGAAGTAATTTTCAATATTTTGAAGTAAATCACGAAGAAATGAGATTATGAAAGGTTTCTTCTTATTTAAGGAATAATTAGGAATTTAGATGTGAAAATACTTACAGGCTCAGCGAAGTTTATGTGCATTCGATCCTTTCCCATTTCCCTCTTCTGTATGATTGCGTGGAGATAACACTATTACGGCATTGATAAATTTCAGGGCAAGGGCTGATGGCTACTACAATGGAGATATCAAAACTAGGAAGAGGGTACCGGCTATGGAGCTTATGTTAGCATTCCAGAAAACCAACAGCTTAAAGCTGATGAAATAGGCTTGGAGAGGAGTGAGCAATTGCGAGAGCTTTACAACTCTCTTCTTGAAGATGAAATCGAGCAACAGAGTAATTACAGGCCTTCTGCTGCTTTGTCTTCCGGATGATCTCTCAGATACAGAGTGGTATTACTTGGTTTGCATGTCCTTCGTATTCAAACTTGGTGAATGGTACTTAATCTAGCTCTTCTACACATCAGAAAAGTGTCCTCCTTTTTGTTTTCTTTTTTTTCTCTATGATGTTGTTAAATGCAGTCTTGCACTCATGAGGTGATCATGTTTCTTTAAACTTTGTTGTGCAGTTTGCCTGGACGAGCATTGGCAAATGAACAAACTATCTGGTTTTGCAATACTCCATAGGCAGACAGTAAAGTGTTCAGTCGCTCTTTGCTTGCAAAGGCAGGCATTTCACTGCTTAAATCTCGGTGTATTGTTCATACTTATATGTATATTACTACATACAGCGAAAGCGAACTGAAATCAATGCTTTTGTTTGATTGTTTGTTCGAATTTCGACACCACCGCCCTTAAGAGTGCAGCTATTCAGGTAAATCTTCCTTAACACATACCTAAGCAGAGAATATTTGTATAGAGTCAGATTGTCCAAACGCTAAGCACATACCTATATATTTTCCACTGTGTTGGAGTTTTTGTGCTTTGAAACTCTTTAGAAACATACTAAACATACTAAACAACTAAACTCTTTAGTTGTTATGCGTTTTTTTTCCTTTGAAAAACCAACTTCAAATCTTTATTGATTATAGTCAGCAAATACTGATACAACTGTTAAGCCAAATACTTAGGCTAGCTCAACAACTAGCTGTAGTAACAACCAGGAAGATAACTCTATCCATGACAAAACTCAAGCTAGGCAGATATTGCATTCTGTACAGCTCATGCAAAAAACAAAGCCAAGTTCTAATATCGTAACTAAGAGCATATAGTTGAGAATGCTGCTATGTATTCCTTTTATATCAAAAAAAAAAAATGCTGCTATGTATTCCTTGAAGCGCAGTCTTGGTACAAGGTTTCATCATTTGCTCTTAGTTCTATTTTTTAGAATTGTCAACACTTTATCGATACCTAATATGTGTACCTTAATGAGTCGATTTGCCTATTTCTAAATGTCATTTACACTCATGAATTTTGCAGACTGTGGTGTGCTTCCCCCATTTCAGTGGAGTGATAGAATTGGTAAGCTTCCAGTCATCAATTAAACCGTGCTTTATTTTTGTTGCCTGCAACTAAATAGCTTATCAAGTATTAAATCTGCCTTTTCTTTTATCTTTTGGCTCATATTAAGGTATCAGAAGATCACAGTCTCATCCAATACATTAAAGCATCTTTACTAGACTTCTCAAAGCCAGTTTGCTCTGAGAAGTTTACGACTGCTTATAATGCACAAGCTGATGACGACGAAGACCCTGCGCATGTGAAGGGAGACCACATTAATTTATTGGATTCAGACAACCTAAGCAACCCAAAAGGAGATCTCGAATTTGAGAAACGGGGAGCGTTACAGGAAAATATGCCTGAAGAGTTCAACATGGACTCTCCTGATGATTATTCAAATGGCTGCAAGCACTATCAACAGACTGAAAACGCCTTCATGCCTGAAGGTTTAAGCAGAGAAGCTTCTCAAGTTCAAAGCTGGGATTTCATGGATGATGAATTCAGCAATGGTGGCCAAGATTCCTTGAATTCCAGTGAATACATATCAGAGGTTTTTGTGGACCAAGAAAAGGATCTCTCTTCTCCTGTTTGCAAAAACATGAGTCATTTTCGGATGAACGAAGTGCAAAATGGCAGCCACAAGAAATTCAGCACCTTGAATGTTGAAGCTGATGACTGGCTTCACTACTAAAGAACTTTATCTGTTATTCTAAGAATTTCAAATCACTTGAATGAGAATTCATGTCATAGTATACTGGATGCCAATCCAGCTTTACTATTTGGAAGAAGGGAGCGATTGTTGGTAGTAGGCCAATGATACAGCAAAATATGTTAAAGAAGATCCTTTTTGATGTTCCATTAATGCATGTAGATTCTTCGCATAGGAATCACAGTGAAGATGGAGGAAAAGTGTCACTTGCAACATTGGAAAGCTGTGAAATGAGCAATGGACATAATCTTTCCGATGAACAAGGAGAGTATGACAAACTTCTATCACTCAGCTCAATGGTTCCTTCTATTGGCAAGGTAATTAAACTGCCTTTTTCGGGATTTAACATCCAGAGACATAATTCTTGTTTTTGAGGCTCTTTTCCATTTTAAAGATCATCTTACATCTTGGAAGTAGTTCAAAGCTTTAGCTTTTTAAGGGAATGTCCTTGGCTAGCTAGTCACGCTCCATATTCTCCTTTTCGTCTAAGATATTGTTAATTGTCATAAACTTCAACATTCTGTACTTTGAACATTGAATTGTTACATGATGTGATGGTCTATGTGTTTCATGTACAGACTGATAAGTTATCCATCCTCAACGACACAATCAAATACTTGATGGAGCTTGAGGCAAGAATTGAGGAACTAGAATCTTGTATGGGCTTACTAGACCATGAGGTAAGACCCAGAAGGAATTGCATGGACCTGGTAGAACAGAGCTCTGATAACTATGATAACCAGAAGATCAACAATGTCAACAAGGCTTTCATCAACAAGAGGAAGGCCTGTGACGTTGACGAAAGTTGCTGCGCAAAGCCGAGTCGTGCTGTCCACAAGGATGGCTTGCCAATGGACCTCAAAGTTAGGATGAAGGAAAAAGAGGTCATAATTGATTCTAAATGTCCTTCTAGGGAATACATATTGGTGGACTTTATTGATGCAATAAACAGTCTTAGCCTGGATGTATATTCAGTTCAGTCGTCTACCCTTGATGGAATCCTCACTTTGACCTTAAAATCAAAGGTATGCATACATATATTCATAGCATAAGGGTGTATGGTATTCTAAATACTTCACAAATATGCTTAAATTCTGTGTACTTGGTTTTAGTTTCGAGGAGCAACAGTTGCACCAGCAGTGACGACCAAGAAAGCTCTATGGAAGGTTGCTGATAACAGTTGAGAAGTCGTGTTTCATTATCATAAAACTGGTACCTGTTACTGAGTTGCATATCTCTAGTCTTTGGAGTTGGCTTCTAGATTGTGTACCATGTGTTGACTCTGTTGTGTGAACAAATATCACATGTAATTCAACTAATAGCTGCCTGTCTTTGAATCTGACTTAAGTAATGTATGTTAAGCATGATAAGTGACGTTTGTTAAATAAAGACAAAGTTGATATCTCAGTTAACAGGAAAATTAGTAATATATTGACCCAAGCTTGATTGCTTACCTTGAAACATGGAGAGGAAAAGGAAATGCTGAAAACTAATTCCCAGGAATTTAAGTGAAGTTCTTACACGAGTGTTATTACATATCTTAGAAACAAAAGATCCTGATTATTTACAAACGATCTGTATTGCCCTGTCTGGTCATTCTGCTATTTTTTTTTTTTGGTATTGAAAGGAAGAAAACACATTACATCAAGAACTCACGGAGGACCTTTGCTCCCGAGGCATCCAACAAAAGTTGGTTCATACAATGGTGATACCGAGTCACAAACGAGCCAATGAGCCAATGACTGTTAACGTCCAAAATTCAATTTGGCATTATGATATATGAGATCATCAATTTGAAGGCAATGAGCCAATGACTGTTAACGTCCAAAATTCAATTTGTTAATTTTGGATGACATGTCGTCTACCGAGTCACAAACGACTAGGGGCAGATGATATTATGCTGCACTGCAAACACAACCAGTCAACCACTGTTCCACGAAAGAAAGAAAGCTCCTTTTAACGTTCATGGTTGTCTTTGAGTGATCTAGAACTGGGAATGAAGAGTTACGCTTACGCAGTGTAAAATAGGGAACAAATTTCGTCGCTGCAATCCTCTGAAAGCAAATAAGGTCATTGATTAATCACACCGATTTTATCTTTTCCATTGAAATGGCAAACATTTTAATTAAGACTTGATCATATACTCCAATCTTTTAATTATGTGCCTGCTTAGGTGCTTTTCTTTGAAGCTGAATTGGTTAGTTTGACCGAAGATCCAACTTGAATCCAAAGATTTCTATACCAAATCTCACTTCCCAACCATAGATCTTAGTGTATCCTTCCCATTAGTCTCTCTTTTGGTTCCCCAACCCGGCAATTTTGCTCGCTTTGGGGCTTTTGTTTTTCTCCCCAATCTGGTGGAGTTTACTCAAGTACCTAGCCTTCTCCATCCGAGATCTTAGCACCATAACATCAACAATCTTTTGTGGTAGTATGGAGGTGCAGATGTGTGGAGAGGAGATGGAAGAAGGGTGTTCAGTGGCTTGCTCTCGCTAAGCCCAAGTTGAGTTTCAGTTATTATTTTCTTATAATCTGTTTCCAGTTAAGTTGCACTATTCGTGTATTTTAGTTGGGTTCGTATGTTTCCCTTTGTGATTTAGTAGCACGTGGGGCTTTTTGGTTGGGTTGCTTGTTTCCCTTTGTTTCTTTGACCTTCAGAACAGAGTTGAGGATGGTGGCTAACGGCGGTACCAACGGTGACGATGGTGGTGACGAGGACGGCGGTGACGATGATGATGATGGCGCCTATGGTGACCGAATTTTTGGATTGCAAAGGCTGGCAGTTGAGTTCGAGCGGGTGCTCCTCCCCAGCAGGCTAAATAGATTTTGTTCTGGAATTGAGTTCGAGCGGGTGCTCCTCCCCAGCAGGCTAAATAGATTTTGTTCTGGAATTGAGTTGTCCTTTGTGGATTTCAGTCTTGTCATACGGGAGTGACTTGTTAGAACACCTTGTGTTCGGGATAGACGCCTGCATTATCTGGTACCAATATCCTTTTACATCGGTTGCTTTTCCGAGTTTGATGTTCAAAGCTGTGCGATCTCAATTCCACAACAATATCTCCTCAAGCCGTTTTTATATAGATGGATATTTAAGTTTATTATTAGTTGGTTTATATCTTATTAAGTCTGAGTACATTTGCTATGCTCACAGGAGTTCTTTGCAACTCCATCGAGATAGCTATTCTCCTGGGATTGTAATAGTTTTAGGAGGTGGACCCTTTGGGTGTTGTACTCTTCTATCGGTTTATCGGTTTAACTACTAATGAATGATTATGCTTTCGACAAGAAAAAGAACCAAAAATCAAAATGAGGATGGGACTTATGAAGACGGCTGATTTTTTTGTACTTTCAAATTAATCGGCCTTTTGTGAACTACATGGACTACTCTTTGAAGCTTTTTATAACCCTGCATCCTTTTGGGCCCGTAATGGACCGGGTTTGGTTTTTGGAAAACATCAATTCCCGGCCCGAACCCAGGAGGCTTTCACCAACTAAAAACGAAATACAGAAAAGGAACGAAGATAATGCCTTTGGTGACAAGGAGATAATGATCATTTAAAAAAAACAAAACTCAACAAGGAGATAATAATTCCAACAAAAAAGAACATGGTGTTAACCGTTAACTTGTTTTGCTCTTCTTTTTTTGGATACATTGATTTCGGTCTCGGCTTGGAAAATATGACTTGAAGCAACAGTATTAAGATACATGGAGCAAGAGTGTAATCAACTTGCGGGGTATATATATGAATGAAGTATATGAACAATTCAATTAAAAAATAATTTTAACCAAACTAAGGCCCAAGTATATTAAAGCACAACAAACAGAGATGTCGGATCACAATATTCTTCAGTAGATTAAAAGAGCATAAGACTCGATAATATCCAAAAGACTTACAACAACAACAACCGGTAAAGTGGTGGGTTGCCACCCCACCGCAGGAAATATATGTTTAAAAGCCAATTACAACAATGCGTGCTAGGACTAGGAGGACAAAAACACTGTAATTAACCTCACCATACTACTAGTTACGACCATTAATTACCAGCTACTCTACTCTTATGGACCAGCTTTCTTGGGAGCAGATGTCCACCCCATTGCTATGTCCGCATGAGCATCCTCTTCGAAGCTTCAACAAAATCAAGGAGGGCATTGCTATGATACCCAGGCTAAGATCCCCGGTAATGTTACCCATGACAATGTGAACCAACAATCTAATAACATTTAAGATTTGTGGGCCAGTCAAGTATAATTTAATGCTAAAAAATTAAAAATTATAAAATAACCCTTTTGTTTTCAAGTTTGCATTCCACACTCATTTATTGAAGGCCCACCAATATTACTTATAGCCTTTTCACTTTTTCGAGAAAACTCATCATTTGTTTCTAGTAAAAAAAAGTCTTTCTCTCTTTGTTAATAACTGGTAATTTTATTCGTTAAGTATAGCAAATAGTTACAAAACATTAAAAGATAATGCTTAAACTTATTAATTTCTTCTGTATTCTTGATATTTTTTATGTAAAGGGTAAAAGTGGGCCTGCCCTTTAAAGATGGAGGAATGAATAACGAGCATAATAAATAAATTTGATATTAAATTATTAAATGACATAGAATGCAATGTTCATAATTCATATATTAAAATGGATTTATATTTTAATTATTTCTGTCTTGTTATTAAAATGGATTTATATTTTAATTATTTTAATGGAATTCTATTTCTATTTTTTTAGTCATTTATTTTATTGTGCGCTTGGTTTGGTTGGACGGGTCTTTCAAGTGGGGAGAACTAGTTGGGTCGGCCCGTTCCGGTTTGTTGGCTTGACCTGACACGTGGGTCCCACATATGCTGATGTGGAGCCAAAAAGCATGTCACATCAGCACCAGCTGCCGGATTCCGGGGCCTCAGACCAAAACATGTAAAACGGAGCCATCAGAGGGACGAAAACCGATCGAATCTCAACACAGGGATGAAAACCAAATTTCAGGGGCAACACAGGGACCAAACGTGGCATTAGTCCATTTTCCTTTTTGGATTAATTTTCTCTTTTATTTAAATGGAGCACATTAGTTGACAAATTAGCCTTCCTAATTCTTAATTTTTAATGTTATTCTATTATAGCGTAATCAACGGAGTTTATATACTAAAATTGTAGCACATGATTTATGAGAAGTTTCCGCTCACGCATATTTGTACTCCTAATATCACTTGTTTATATGCATAATGATATAGTTATTCTTAAACAATAATCACGAGAAATTTCAATTGTGCATAATGATATAGACATCATAGATTTCCCAAGCCCACGTGTACACACAGATTCATTTATTTTAATTAATAAAAAATTATATTTATATTTATCTAAATTATAATTAAGTTATAGTTGACTTGGTCATTGATAACATCTTTTATTCCTGAAAATATATCATATATATTAAAATTATTGTTGAGTTTAAAATAAAATATTAGGTATATGTATAACCTCAGTTTATATTTAGGAGGGGCCAAATTCTCTTTTGGAATTATTACGAGGTGGTTTAAAAATGCAACCTTACAAAAATTACAATGCAATAAAAATATATATACCTGGGAACATAATTTAAAGACTAGGTAGATGATCTATCATTTATTCATCAATTTATGTAGTTTCTTTGATCTAAATATCTTATAGCAAAATACCGATATTATCAAAGAAGTACAAGCATCATGTTGAACTATATATGCAAGCTAGTAATCTAATCCAGTTTCTTGAAACATGTAATTAAATAAAGATTTCAAGCAAGAGTTTTAATTTTATAATAATTAAAAAGTGATCAAATAATTTATATCATTAGAAGTTTGTAATTTTTAAGAATAAAAAGCATCATTCTCTCATGTTAATTATTATTATTGTTCGATTTAGTATAAATATTAAGTTTATTCCGCCTAAAAATCCCTTCACTCATATTCATAAATAGTTACTTTATGAAAAGTAATTTGGTATGTATTCAAAACTAAAATGATAATATATTTTTGACTTTGAGTAGAATTAAATTGATTATTGCATAAACTTTATAATCTTAAAAATATGATAAGATTAGTGTTGTCAAACTCGGACTAGCCGATGGTTGAAACTGGTTAGTTGTGACCCGGTTGGGTTGCTAGGTTAATAATTTATTTATTAATTTCTGGTTGAATCTAGGTTTGACCATTATTTACCCAGAAAAAACCATGATTCGGTGGGCCAATTGGGTCAACCTCCAGTCCGAATTTAACAATATTGAATAAAATCATATCATGACAAATTATTTAATTATTTAATGCAGATATTATAGATATAACATCAAGTATTTCGCCAACACCACTTGTGGTGTAGTGGCGTCTCTCTTGGTGTTTATCCAAGAGGTCATGGGTTCAATCCCAATGATGGGATTGTAGGTGAATTGGGGATAGGATGGGGTTTATGGGTAGTTGATTAGATTCCGATGTACCAAAAAAATCAAGTATTTCTATGCAATATTACATAAAAAAATAACAATATTTGGTGAATATGATAAATATTATTGGAATAAGTAAAAATTATAATTTATAATGCAAGACATAAATTAGCTAAATGTAATTATGGCAGGGCTGAATTTGTTATTGTGGTTTCTTATTTATCTTTGAATGTATAAGCTTAGCAATAATAATATTTCATAAATTTAGTGCATTTGTTTAGACTTTTAAAAAAAAAATTGGCACAACTTATAACTTGCTCACAAACATGTCCGCAAAAGATTCGGAGTATTAAAGACAGTTTTTTAATTGGTCCAACTAAGCATGGGTAACTTTACCCAGGAATTCATCCAGGGTATGATAGAATTACCCAATCAAGAAACTCAGTCTCATTATTGTCCAGCGCATTAGCTTTGTTGGCTGCGACAGGTAAAGCAAAGGCCTAGTTTCAGATCCCAAAACAAAGTATTAGGCACCTAAAAGGTCACAGAGAAGAGTCAAAAGAAGTATCAGAACGTGGAAGAATTAAGTACAATCAAGAGAAAACAAAACATCTGATAAGATTTTGTATCGATGAGACAGAAAGATCGTCCAATAAAAATATAAAAATGTTGTGTATTTGAATGTTTGTGCGTGTTACAACATTGGTCACAGTATAAGAACATGCCTGAATTCTTTTGTGAAAGTCTTAATTAAGGATCTCGGTTTGTAACTTAATTAAGTGAAGAAGCTTCAATCCGCTGTGGTAAGGTTGATATCAGCAAGAAAATTTGCTGTAACTTAATTATCTTGCCATACATCCTTGCTAAGTTGTTGGGATATATAAAGACTTCAAGCTTTCATCAATGCTACCTTAATTTGACATCGTCCTGCCCCTTGTTCTGGTTTAAGATACAGCGATCAGTTTGAGAAGTTGCAAATCTGTTGACACTTTTGTCAACTAATCTGGTCAATCTTGAATATAGAAGTACTCCACAACTAAGATTCTGTTACCATTAGCTGCAAGGAGGTTTCCACGACATTCAACTTCTGGCGTACGTATCCCTTCCGCTGAACAAACATTCAGAAGAAAGCAAAAATAAGAATATTCTCAAATTTCTGGCGTTGAATGAACAAGCAAAGAGGTTAGTTCGTCAATTAAGAGAATGCATCATCAAACAATACGAGCAAATTTTTCAGTCTTTCAGAGATAAAAACTGAAACTGCTCTTCAATTACCTGACCTGCTCATGTAAGAAGAGAGCTAAATATTCCAACAACAGGAAAGAACATCGAGCAATGCAATCTGAAGTGATTATAAAACCTTCACTTATAATTAATGTTGCTGGAGACTTAACCAATGGAGATTTTCACATTAGCTGATACATGTCGCCTACAGGTACGTGGACTTACATTTATGATCTGCAACAGGAGCAGGATTCCATTTGCGCATCATATTGGTGGAAGATCTGGAGGATATTGGCATTTGACTCTCTTCGCGGTGAACCTTTTATTTTTCGCCAAAGACAACTTTGAAGAGCTGAAAAAGCCCCGGTTAAAGTCACCATTTGAAATGGTCAAGGAATCAAAAGTTCTCATAATGCATTAATGGACGCTTGAAATCCACTTAACTGTTACAATCTCTCCATAGGAGAAATTTTATGGTGGGGACTCCCCAAGTTTGATTAGTTGTAGACTTGATCTTAAATTCAGTTATATTAGGAATAATTAAACCATATAAGTATATATATTGAATGTGTAGATTTATTTCCTAAATAATACACAATAAATTAAGAAATAATATAAATTTTAGGAGATGAATAGGGAATCTATAAGGTAAATTGGAGAAATAAATAAACCCTAGAATGGGAAGAGCAAACAATCAAAGGTAATTTGTTAACATAAATATGGGTCTACAATAAATCAAACTTGAGGAGTTCCACCATAAAATTTCTCTCTCCATAGTAGTAGTAGACAACAATACAAGGGTGCCATAAAATGAAAAAGCAAGGAAAGAAAGGGTAGTTAATTAAGAAGGAATCAAAGAGCCAGTATATTCACAAGTCACAACTGCTTTGTTTCTTCTTTTTTTTTTTTTTAACTTAATTCCCATATTTCGTTGCTATTTTTGGGTGCGTAGGAAGATTGTTGAAGGGGAGAGATCTATACATGTGAGAATATATTAAGCATCATCCTATAAGAAGTAATAGAAGCATCATACTATAAGAAATAATAGAAGCATCATACTGTGAGAAATAAGAATATTTTGATCCCAGTAATAAGAATATTAGACTGATAATGTTGACTAATGAAACGCGGTTTCATGGCTTTAATAGGCAAATTGTATCTTAATTAGGCTTAGCCCAGATATTGCTGCTGATGTAGCGAATCAGTCTCATTCATAATGGTCTTAATTAAATCAGAAATCAGTATGTGTAATATATTATATGATACCTAATAGTAAGAATCTGAGAATCTGACGTTGTTGCTTGATTAAGCCGGTGCGTTTTCCTCCTCTGCTTTATAGAGGTTACACCATATGGTACAATTTGGAACTTATAAGATATTATATATTATGAATCGTATCCTACAAGTATCAAGTATGACTTCTCCTCTATACCAAACCGAACAATTGATCTATGTAGTTGACCACACTATCACTAATATTCCTCTGTTCAATGTCAGTGTAATTAGATCCAATGGAGTAGTACATTATCTATAACTAAAGTATCCCATTTACACCTTTATAAACTTGAAGTAAAAAATTGGAAAATATACATTGGACTTCTGGAATCAGTGGAATTGAAGTAAACCGGTGCTATTTGGCTTGTGGTACCAGTAAGTTAATGGATATAATTGGCCGATCGAGGATATTGTCAATTGTCAAAAGAAAGTTTTTCTAGCATTTAGTATTTTGGAAGTGTAAACATATGCAACTTCCTCCTCGGTGCCTTGTTCTCGCGACATATAGAAACCATGTAATGGGATCGTACTACTAAAATGTTCATGTTTTTTATCGTGTTCATGTTTTTTATCGGGATTGCAGCTTCCCATCTTACGTAGGATATGTATAATATATATGACTTAGTTTATTAAATACGATATGCGAGATCTCTATTTAAAGCTTTTAAGTTCATAAGACCCAGATGCATGCATAATCTCCTGACTTTGATTGGTTTGTAATATTAATAATTTTTTACCAGAAATGTTAGTTATTCTAAAATCTCCCTGAATCTTGCTTCAAATGAAAACCCCCATATATGTGGCAGTGTTAATGCTCAGAATATTGTGATTGCAAGCAAAGTGAAAAGTAAATACAGTCGAATCAAATCGATTTGTTTCGGGAGTTAATTTTGCATATATTTTTAAGGTTAGGTTAGTTTGCAATAAGGATGATTTTCTTTCTTTTGAGGCCAAAAGCTAGAGAAATTTACCAAGTGAAGTGGCGTTTACTAGAGTACATTACAGGTAAACTTTTTTACCGGCAATAAACTGATGGCTTTATTCTCCCTGGAGAGGCTAATTGAGATGCCGGGGTGTCCAATGTCCATAACTAGACCACCGGGTGCTATTGATAGTGGTCCCACCTCACAAGGGTGACGCATCGAGCCACGAGGAGAGATTAGTCCGGTACTCGACTGGGATACTCTTCTAGCTAGGGGAGAGCAAACGGTACGGTACGGTATACCGTACCGATTTTTGGATCGGTATGTCGGTAGCAACATCACTCCCCTACCGATCGGCTTATACCGCACATACACATGGCCAATACCGACAGAATACCGATCAGTATGGTCGGTGTGCCGAAAAATCTCACATTCCAGAAAAGCTGGATACCTTCTCAAATACAAAGAAGACTGGCCTGACACATACGCTGCTCCATACGTTGAAGCTGCTTCTGATACCGCTTTTGATCCAGGACACTCTGCATGCAAAATACAATTAATCATCATCACAAGAGAAGGAGGGAAATTAGTATTTATGTTATTAACTAAACTCAAACTAAACGTTAATTGATAGTTTGAAGAATTAGAATTTTGAATTGGTGGTTTTTTATTCCTTCCCAAAAATCGACAGAGAGAGGGTGGAGAAGAAGAAATTGAAGATGGCGAAAAGAAAAAGAAACAAACTCACCTCTGGGGTTGATTTAAGGGGACGATTGAAGGCGACGCGAAACAAAGACAAATGAAACAGAGAGAGAAGACGAACCAGGCGATTGAGAATGGCTTCCAATCCCTCGCCCGCGATTATGGAGGACCCACCAATAGTAGCTTCCTGCTCAAACAACCTGGCCCTTCCTTCACCAGTACCGTTATTCCTAAAAGCAGAAGTTTTGACCAACTCTGTCATGGCCTTTGACCCAGGGGGCTCATGTGCCCAAACCCACCAAATAAAACAAACTTTGAAGGCGAAAGCGAGAGAAACGAGATGGGTTTCGATGGATTGAGCCTGGGAGGAGGAGAAAGAGAAGAAGGCACAACGGACGAGGGGCGAAGACGATGGAAGGCGATGGGGTTGAAGACGAAGGAGGCGATGATGGCTCGCTCCTTTGCTTGCGGTGGCAGATGGAGATGATTTTGAGAGAGAGGTGGGAGGAGAGCAGATGGTCGAAAGAGGGGGATTAGGGTTTACAAATGTTGAGAGAGAGAGAGAGAGAGGAGGGAGGGGCGGCTGGTGTCGAGACTCGAGAGAGGAAATGGAATTAGGGTTTTAATTTTGTGTTTGTGGAAATAAAAATACAGTATGGGTTGGTAGTGTAGTATAAGTTAGTATTTATATTTAGGTACTAGGGTTCAACCGCGGTCGGGTCGGTAACCGACATACCAACCGACACCTGCACCCCCTCATACCGCCATGCCTGCGGTGCGGTTTGAAGTCGAGCCGACCACGCTTCAAAGAACATATTTTCTGACCGCTACCGACCCGACGCCGGCCGGTATCGGGTCGGTAGAGTCGGCTCAGGATTTTTGCTCTCCCCTACACTTTGATTTTGTTCGAATAAAAGAAATAAGGTAGACTCTGGGGGCTTTAAGTTCGAATAAACAAATTACCTGTTGTTTTCCTTCAGTAGGTAGCGGAGGGATTGAACAAAATGAAATGAAATAAATAAAATGTGAGGCGGGATTTCGAACCTTGGTTTGGACTGAGAAAACAAAGCACCTTAGCCACTGGGCTAACAAAAGTTGCACATCTTTCTTATGCTATGTGCAGTAACAAATCAAGGATCAAATAGAAAAAAAAAAATGAAGGGCTTGGAAAAAAGGGTTAACTTCCAACAACCCAAATAAGTCTTTCTTGACTCGGTGCAACATGATATATATTAGTAGTAACTGAACATGTAAGAACATAAATTGAAACCTAAATTTGTAATAGAACACTGTCTACTTCTTAACCATTAGCTGTTAAAAGTATACTAATAGTTTGTATAAAGCCATAAATTTTTATATAAACCAATTATTCCACACTAATTGAAGATGATGATTCGTGTAGTAGATTCCAAAATTTAAGAATATTGCAAATTGAGAGTAGACGACAAGCATTAACAAAAATATCACTTTGGTTGCAATGTCGTATCCTGTTACTCCTAAAAAAAAAAAGAAAAAATGTTGTATCCTGTTCAGAAACAATTGCAAGTAAGAAGTTTTACCATAAGAAAAGAAGTAATTTGGAAAAAAATATATATAATAAAACCAACGTCCATTATTCGTACAGTTAATTAACATTCTCAGCCAGAAAGGAATCATCATCATTTGAGAGGCATCAAATCTTACAATTAAGTGTGTACTGTGTTCAGATAAAGATAAGATGAAGGAATCATCATCATTTAATTAGCTGTTATTCTTTCCCATTCACTTCTAAAATGGGCTTGTTAACTAGTGTACTGTATATAGGAGTGGCCCAAGCCTGCTCCTATCCTCCTCTTCCTATCCTCTCTTCTCTACTCTTCTCGCAAGCAACCAAGGGAGGGGCGGGGACCAGCAAACATGTGTTTGATTTGTAGACGAGGAGGACCCTGTATATAAGGACTCCTTCAGCCCTCCTTCGTTTCTCACACAACAAAACCCTAATCGCAGCTAGCACACCAAAATGTCTAAGCTCCGTTACCTCATCACTCCAGTACTCTCCACCGCCAAACGCCGCTCCTCAACCCACCTCACTCCACCGTCCATCATGAACCACCTCCTCTCAACTACTACGCCCACCTCCGACCTCAAAAAGCCGGCCACACCCACACCCACTCAACTGGCCACCATCACCAGCCGCTCCTCCACCCCTTATCATCCACCACCCTCCATGTTCACCACTGCACCTTCCTTCCGCCTCTTCTCCACTGACACTAAACCTGACACCGACCCTATGTGATTAACAATTTACTCTGTAGGGACTAAATGGTTTTTTGAATGCTTAAGCAGTTAATAGAAAATTAATTTTAATAATATGACATGTATCTCATTTTATATTGGAATAAACTACTAGTGGCTTAATATACTACTTAGTAAGGATTTTGTAGGTATCTTTTTCAACATCAATCTTCGTTGCATTCTTTGTTGCATTCATATAAACACCAATAAATGAAACTTTGAGCCATTGATTCACTTTGCTCAGCTCGGGCTTTTAGCACCTAAAAAATTTTGTATACAAAACTTTTGAGGCATATACAAAACTTTTTGGCTTGTAATTGCAGGTGTATATTAAATTTTTGAAGATTAAAGAAGATTCTTTACAGATTGACCATAGGAATCTCCATATGATTTTTTCTGGGAGCTGAAATTAGTACATACAACATTCTTGCACATGTATCACCACAACTTCCAATCGTTGAGTTGTCTTGAGTCGATAATGCCCCATCCTTTTCTAGGATTTTCTTTAAAAAACACTCTTTCTGGCAAGCTCTCATCTCAACCTTTTGTATCCTCTTATGCCTCTTGATCTCATCTTCCAATTTTTGTTTTCCTTTTTTAAAATCTCAATGGCGTTCAGGCCGAATCCCATTTTGACAACACATGTGAACTTGCATTATACTTCAGGTCAATAATCAGGAATTCATAATATGAATCCTACAAATAAGAAAAGAGCAGTAAGGCATAATTCAATTTTTAATCAAGTTTAATCTAAATTTTCCCCAGCAATGCTAGAGACGGCACAGAGCTTGTAATTAATACCAAAACATGGAGGGAAAAAGAGTTTAAAAAACAATAAATTTAAGTTTAATTGATGTGTTACTACACGTCTACACATGTTGTTCCGCTCTTCTAGCAGCCAAAATAATCCCAACATCAATATTATCCCAACATTAATAAAATAATTAATGTGACTTGGATAATATAAATGTAAATAATAATATACTAAAATATCCCTTTTTTTAACGAGTAAATAGTTTTTTGTCCCTCCACTTTATCGATTTCACATTTATTGTCCCTCTTTATTTTTTTTCACACATGTCGTCCCTCAACTCTTGATTTACCGGGTCAAGTGGTCCTTTTTACCTGTTGCAGCAGGTTAGTAACTGTGGAGCTGACACGTGGCAGTGGGGCCCATGATTTGCATATTTTTTTATTGTTATCCTTTTTTATATTTTTCCAAAAATTTAAGCCTTAAAAATTTTTATTTAAATTAAATTTTTTTAGAAAATAAATATTAATTTTTAGATATGCATTGAAAAAAAATTAAATATGATCATCATCTCACCTAATCCCTTTATAATATTCCGGTTAATGAAATTGAACAAAATTAACCAAAATTAGAATTAAAAAAAACTAAAACAAGGAGAGAGGCATATCTAATTCTAACCTATAAATTAAAAAAAAAAAACAGTGGAGGATACCTGTATATAATGAGGGAAATTAAGATTTATTTATTAAAATAATTTTAAAAATAAAATTTGATTAAAGAAAAAAATAATTAAATAAATAAGTTGTGTGTGGGCCCCACTGCCACTTGTCAGCTCCATAGATATCAACCTGCTGCAGCAGGTAAAAAGGACCACGTGACCCGGTAAATCAAGAGTTGAGGGACGACATGAGTGAAAAAAAACGAAGAGGGACAATAAATGCAAAATCGATAAAGTGGAGGGACAGAAAAAACTATTTACTCTTTTTTTACCTTACCTAATTATTTAGTGGTAGGGTTATATTTAAAAACTAAACATTAATTGATTCTTATAAATTCTAAAACGTCTCATAATTTGAAACAAAAACTTAAAACGACTTATAATAAAGAAAGAGGGAGTAACAAGAGAGTAAGATCAATATTCATCAGCCTATATATAGTACACAAATTGAGGAAACCCAGTCAGCCACCAATTAAAAAAGTTTGTGGCGGGGAATTAAAAAAAAAAAAGAAAAGGTACTCGATTCTCCCTTTTTTTTTATTGCTAATCAATAAAAAGTACTCTATTCTTGAAAGGTGATATGATCGTCACCGAAAGATGGGTCAATCCCGGACGTAGTTTTTTTTTTTTTTTTGAGAAAAAAGTTTAGGTTGAGCAACCTAATATATGATAGTCTAAACTGAAATAAAACATAATTTTAAATTTCTATTCAAAATATCATATTCAAGAAAGCTATGAAAAGAAAACATACAGAAACATATATATTCTTTTTTGTTTATTGCGTATACAGAATCATATTCAAGCAGATTAAAAAAAATATATACAGAATCACGGTGGAAAAGAAAAACTTACATGAAATTATTACCGGGTGTGAGAACAGACTAGATTAATGAGAAAGGAATTATTACAAGGTTTATATTTATAAGAGCAGGGCAAAAAAAAATATGAAACTTGTTGAATAAGAAAAGGTTAAAAACCCGTCGGGTTATGGACTTATCGACCACGATCTGGACTAATAGTAATAATGTGGAGTGTTATCAAACTCGAACCGGCCCGGACGGTCGAACCCGATTAACTGTGACCTGTCTGGGTTTTCGGATTAGTGATTCTTTTGTTAATTTCTAGTTGAATCGCGGTTTAGCCAATATTTACCTGGGAAAACCGCGACCCGAAAGCCCGATCGGTTCAACTCCCGATCCGGGTTTAATAACACTATGACACTAATTAAACTTGTTTAACAAGAAAAGGTTCAAAACCGTCCGGTTTTGGACTTGTCGACCACGTACGTGCATTAAACAGCTCTAGAATGTTTTTTTGAATATTCTTCTAGGCCCACGATCTAGAGAGATTAGGCCTGATTTGGGCTCATCTCAATTACATCAATACAACTGAGTGTTGGACACTAAGTCTGGGGCATTATATTTTTGTCTTGATGTTTTTTAAGGCATGGAACATTAAGTCTGGGGCTGAGTGCATTCCTGATAGACTTGTTGGCCAGGTCCAGGCAATGACTGTTGCTCTTCATATGCAATTACTCATCAAACTCATCCACTGATATGATTGCCCCTGATGGTACATGGAATTGGCCTCTCTTCAGCCAGTTACTACCCGCTGAGACTTGCCAACGGATTTGGAGTACACTACCTCCCAATGACCTATTTGGCCCTGATACACTCCGATGGGAATATGACACACGGGGTACATCCTCAACCCACTCGGCCCACGAGTTGATGGAATCAGATAACTGCAAACCACCTGAGAAGGTATGGGATAGAATTTGGAGATGGCGAGGTCCCATGCGAATTTGCACATTCTTATGGACTGCTTGCCACGAACGCCTTCTTACAAACCAGGTACGATCCCTAAGACATATGACAGACACTGACCTTTGCCCACGTTGTGAACTTGGTCCTGAGACCACACTACATGTCCTGAGGGATTGCAATTTTGCAAAAGACATTTGATGTGCAATGTTACCTGCTTCATACCTTGATGATTTTTTTGATGCAAATATCAAAGCCTGGATGTGGAATAACTTAACAAATGATCAAAACAAAGCTGTTGAGGATTGGGCGCTGCTCTTCGCCGTAGCCTGCTGGAAGTTATGGCACTGGCGCAACAAAGAGATTTTTGAACCTGAAGAGGATCCGGTTAGCAACCCAGTCCAAGTAATCCAACAACTAGTGACTGAATTTAAAGCTGGAATGGCGCATCCATTAACTCACAACCGTAGTCCAACCCAGGGGAGTGGTGCCTTGGAAAAATGGCGCACACCACAACAAGGCAGCATTAAACTGAATCTAGCCTCCTATGTGGATGGTGCGAGTTCTAAGACTTCTGCTGCAGGGGTCTTTAGAGACCATCTCGGAACTTGGATATGCGGCTTTGGTGCAGCCTTTGGAACATGCTCAGAAGCAAAAACTGACTTTTGGGACTTCTGACAGGCATCCAGATTGCAAAATGGTTTGAGGGATACGATTTGGAGGTGGAGACCTCCTCACGACTAGTAGTGGAATATCTGAATACTGATCACCAACCAGATGAGGAATTCCATCACCTAGTGTCTCAAACCAGGTCCCTCCTATCCAGTACTCGGAGAGGTCGCCCTCACTTTGTACATGTGGATGCCAATTCATGCGCCACAACCTTAGCAGAAATGGCAATATTCTTTAACTTAGGTGTACTTGTACTGGAGCTTCCACCTTTGGCAATTTCAAATTCATTAAGGGCGGAACAGGCACTCTGATGCTTTCCTTTTCTTGAGGCCTGTGATACCTTGTAGTACTTTGCTTTGTAACTTGTTTTTGCAGTAGTAGTAATATAAATCTCATTCATACCAAAAACTCATCCAATTATACTATCACGGAGTCTGAGCCTCCACTATTCCCCACCAGCAATCAATCATTACCCCATCAACATTCGCCGATTTTAATGTCTTTAGCTTATTAAGAAGACCATCGGGATTGACCAACTGGCAATTCATGTCGATCACCCCGAGCTGGAATCAAACAAAAACAACTTATGAACCCGTAAAAAGAACGTATTAACAACCAATACACAATTAATTCCTTCAAATTAAACCAAAAACAGAAGAGTGAACTAACTTAGTGGTAACGTAACGTACACAGGAACACAAGCTGTGCCAGTGAAATCACGTTCCTTCCCCGCTCCAATCTATCAACAGTTACGCGAAGAAAGAAAATAATCTATATAAATATATTAAATCAGAGACCTAGGTCTCTGGTGTTGACAAGTGGCTTTCTAAAAATTAACATATGACAATTAATTTTATCAAAAAAATAATTAATATATTATTTAGTGAATTTAATAAAAAAGCTTTAAATATTTTATATTTAATTCTAAATTAATTATTTGTGTGTAAATTGCAGGAGGAAATGTAAGGACAATGAGAAGGCATAATTGAGCTTAAATAAAATTAAATGCAAAAAATTAAGAATCACATGCATCCATACATCAAATTATGAAATGTTTCCTGAAAACTAAAGGTCACATATATCAAATGTTACAATCAATTTTTGTGCCATAAAATAAGGAAAACCACATACTATGGCAATCGTATTACTAAGGTAATCTCTTTTTTTTTTTTTTCACAACTAAACAAAACCATGCTTCATGTTTAAAAGAATTGGTTACTTATGCATAGTTAAACTTCTGAAGGGCAAAATCAAAAATTTGTGCTTCATTCACAATCAAGAAATAAAACCTAATGCAAACAACATAACCTTCAAAGGGATTCAAGGTAAGCTTTCAAATCCTCTCAATATAGTTGTATTGTTCCTATTTTAGTATTTGTATTTTAGAGCAGGAAATACCTTTTCAATTGCTTTTGTCTCCTTCGATAAGATTAACTAAATATCAGTGTGCAACACGGTATAAATCAATCAGCACACAAACACGTGTAGTTGCCTAGTTGATTATTAAACGAAAAATCTCACAACCTGGAAGAACGATTCTACATTTTTTACCTGCTTGTGATCACCTAGATGATGCTCCATCCTCTCCCGGCGTTTTTGGCAACAATGCCCGAGCTTCGAAACGACGCAAGTTACACTCCTCCATTGGGCGCCCCCGAGACTCTCGGGATATTCTGGTGGAAGAAGCTATAAACGATTGCGTACGATACGGTAACGACGAAAAAGAAGCCGCACTCACATTACAAGAAGGAGCAGTTTTGCTGCAGTGTAGTGTGTGAAATGATGAAACCGCCATTATTTGGCTTTTTTTTATATATAACTGTTGAAACTTCTTCTCCTTCAAGCTGATGAGGGTGGAGGAAGGAACAGGTGGTTTTATTAGCTTCATCTATGGGTGAGAATTGAGGGGTGAATAATGCTCTGATTCTATTTAATTACTCCATCTTTTTTTTTTCTTTCTATGGGATTTTCTCGGGATCAAACAGCGAGTGCGGCGGGTAAAGGAAGTCCGTGAAGGAAGGGTGGGTTATGGATCCAAGATTTAATTCGAATTAGTTATATTGATGGATAAATTAAGCGCAAAAACAAAAACAAAAACAAAAAAAATCAAGACTTCCCTTTCACTTTCCACTCCTTCCGGTGAGGACAAAATGGACTAAACTTGACCAACCGAGTTCCTCCACGTGCCGAGTCAGCTGTTTTATATGGGCCTATGCTCTAAGAGCTTAACACGGCCCGTTGTCTGTTGTTGGACCAGAATTCTTCAGCAAAAGATGGATCCACGGTCAATACGATCGGGCAGGCCTCGGTGGATGGGATAGCCATTTATAATGCAAGGGGCTTTAAATCTGCCAAGCCCAATCAACAATCAAATCACTACTTATTTGATTGTTGCTCTTGGTCACAAGCAAGCATGCCTTGTTCGGTTGTCACCAATTTCAAACTTTTTTCGGAGTAGTAAACTATACATAAAAATTTAAGTGGTCTAGATGGTTTGTACGTCCTCCATTTTTTCACATTTTGTAGATAATATGCTACTATGCCCCCCCTAACAAAAAAAAAAATTGTCTGAAATCGCCCACCTAGGGGCATGTCTTGTCAAGCCAATTTTTGGTGCAACCGAAGTTATTTTTTTGACGAAACAAAGACACACGCCATTTAACAAAACCATGGTAATTTTGTCAAATGCGGAATGTCATATAACACACACCCATGCAAGATGCAAGCGATGTGCAACCGAAGTTATGAATATAGCTTTTGCAAGACGTTGTATTGTGGCTGGCTACAATATCTGGCACCCTTTATACAGCGGATATGTGACCTAAACAGTATGCATCCCCGTGGTTGTGGGCCTCCTCCAAAGAGGTTACATCATGGGGCGGCTTCATAAGCCCATTATGGGCCCATCAATCAACTTTACCTTAAATTTTACGTCCTCTACGTCCACCAAACCAAACCCTATTTATTTACTCCTCATCATCAATAATATTAAAGACAAGCCTGATGGCTGCCGCCAAGATTGGCATCAATTTCTGGAGAAAAATAACATATGCAGCGCCGGTATGTCACAGTCAAGCACCAAATTCTCTAACGTGGACCCTTCCTTTGTCATGAAGTGCAAGGCACCTCTTGGATCACTCTCGAAAAATTGTCTTGGAAATCAAGTAGTCTTTGTATGATCGTGAACAAGAGGACCAAACAGGAGACTATCAAGCTTGCTACAATCTATGGCTGCCCCTGTCCCCTAACGCACAAGCGATACCATCTTGCCTTCTAATTTCCGGCCCAGATGGATAGGTCCAAGATACCAGGCAGGTCAATTTTTGGTACGAACAGACAAAAAGGTAAGGTGAATTTTACAAGTCTTCGTTTCCCTCCAATGCTAAGGGAATCAAAGGATTTCTACTGCATGAAATTTCATTACTGTACAACACTAATCTTAATTAGGCTTAGCCCAGATATTGCTGCTGATGTAGCGAATCAGTCTCATTCATAATGGTCTTAATTAAATCAGAAAGCAGTATGTGTAATATATTATATGATACCTAATAGTAAGAATCTGAGATCTGACGTTGTTGCTTGATTAAGCCGGTGCGTTTTCCTCCTCTGCTTTGTAGAGGTTACACCTTATGGTACAATTTGGAACTTCTAAGATATTAATTATTATGAATTAATGTATCCCACAAGTATGACTTCTCTTTTAAACCAAGCCGAACAATTGATCTTTTGTAGTTGACCACAATATCACCAATATTCCTCTGTTCAATGTCAGTGTAATTAGATACAATGGAGTAGTACATTATCTATAACTAAAGTATCCCATTTACAGTTTTACACCTTTGTAAACTTGAAGTAAAAATTGGAAAATATACATTCGACTTCTGGAATCAGTGGAATTGAAGTAAACCGGTGCAATTTGGCTTGTGGTACCAGTAAGTTATGGATATAATTGGCCGATCGAGGATGTCAATTGTCAAAAGAAAGTTTTTCTTAGCAATTACTAGTATTTTGGAAGTGTAAACTGTACCGACTAACTAAACAAACTAAACATGCAAATCCAACTTCCTCCTCATCAGTGCCTTGTTCTCGCGACATATAGAAGCCATGTAATGGAATCGTAGTACTAAAATGTTTATGGTTTTTTTCGGGATTGGAGCTTCCCATCTTAGGCAGGATATGTATAATATATATGACTTAGTTTATTAAATACGATATCCTAGATCTCTATTCAAAGCAGCTTCTAAGTTCATAAGACCCAGATGCATGCATATTCTCCTGACTTTGATTGGTTTGTAATATTATAATTTTTCTACTAGAAATGCTAGTTATTCTAAATTCTCCCTAAATCTTGCTTCAAATGAAAACCCCCATATATTTGGCAGTCTTAGTGCTCAGAATATTGCTGATTGCAAGCAAAGTGAAAAGTGAATACAGTCGAATCGGATCGATTTGTTTCAGGAGTTAATTTTGCATATATTTTTAAGGTTAGGATAGTATGCAATAAGGATGATTTTCTTTCTTTAAATGTTCATAATTTCGTAAGACGCAATGTTATTTAACTGAAGTCATATTTCATATTGTCAAAATAAACTAGCGATATATTTTATCACGGTCGGTCAAAATGTATCAATATTAGTTTTGAACCTTAACCTTTGACGTCGTTACGGTTTGACCATGTTATGTTGATAAATCTTAATGAGTTATTGTCTCATCACTCTGTTGCAAATGGCATGGAAAAATGAGAATAGGATCTTTATACTAATATCTAAAATATACTATGGTTTTTTCACCGTACGTGAATCATACTCTTCTTCTGGCAGGAAAAAAAAAAAAAAAAGGAAGAAGAAGAAGAAAAAGAATCATTCTAGTATTTGTCAAGTGAAAGAATGACTAATTGGCATCACCAGTAGTCCAATGCAGGGACCTGTTAGTGTTACTCTAATAAGGAAAACCCACCTCGTTGACTCCTACTATTCTCAGCAATCCAACACTCAAATACGTACCAGTGCTATTTTATGTACTTTCTATAAGAAAAAGAATTTAGTTTTTTACCCATTTGAGGTCGATAATCCATTCTTATACATTTTTTTTTTAAGGAAATCCAATCTATTCTTCTAGTAAGAAAAAACTACGTATTTTTGGTATTCAACAATCAAAATCACAGTATTTACTAAAAACACAAAAACATAGAGGGGCTTGGGTTATATAATTTTTTCAGCTAGTCATACATAATATTTTTTTTTATGCTACTGAGTCATATATAATGGAGCAAATTGGCACAGACAACTTTTTATATTGTTTTTTTTTTCTCTTGATTTCTGAAGATATCATGGTGATCCATGCTAAAGATTTTCAATTCTACACTGTTTGATTGGGGGAAATAAAAAGTTCTAATGGCTAACTAAAGCAAGAGAACTAGCTACTAGAGTAATTGAATCAGAATTCGAATTAGTATAAAAAAAATGATAATAACAACTTTCGCACATATACCATGACTAGTTGCGCAAAATGACTATCTCAAGCTTGTCTCCCTGCAAATCAAATCAAAGCAAAGGTACCGGTGAGGTATCAAGAGGATGATGAAGAGTGAAGATATCACTAAGAAAACGAAAATGAAACCCTCTTTTAATATATTTGATCAGGGGAAGCTGAGGAGCAGCTTAAAAACTGAATTACGGCATTGATCAATCCACCGTCCATTATCAAATGCCTCCTAAACGCAACATTTACACTCTTACAATAATTAATAGAGTGAAAACGAAAATGGTAAATAGAAAATTCTAAAACGCCATGAATTATAAATGTCTAATATTATAGTTTAAAACGAAAAGGAAAATACAAGTCCATAGAAATGTAATAAAAAGAATCATCGTACAGTAAACAATTAATCTCAGTCAGGAAGGAATCATCATCACGTCACTTCACCCTCCACCACCATTTTGACCACTCCGTCCATGAACAGCCTCCTCTCAACTACCCCAACTAGGGATGGCAACGGGGCGGGGAATTAGCGGGTTGAGCAATCCCCGCCCCGCTCCCCGCACCTTAGTTTCCTCCCCGCCCCGCCCCGCTCCCCGCACGCGGGGGAAAATTTAGCCCCATCCCCGCTCCCCGCGATCCCCGCGGATCCCCGCAGATCCCCATTCCCCAAAGGAAGGTATGTCACTGCCGGAAACAACCCACACTTCCGAGAACAAACCCGAGTACTGCGCCCAGCAACAAAACGCAACCACCATCAAAACCCAAAAGAAAAAAAAAAGAAACGAAAGATGCAGTTCTTAATAGATACGCGTTTTCAGACAGGCAGAAAACAACAACGACACCACCTGTCTGTATCATATTATTGCCATATTTCCCATCTATTAAGAATTTGTCTGCCTGTCTACGAGACCAGAAATCTGACCCGTGGATCCCCATTCCCCGAACCCAGCCCAATTCCACCACACCACCATGTCCACTGTCCAAAACACTTTCAGAGCACGGGTTCTGGCCGAGACAGGGGCGGGCTGTTGTTGTGTGGCTGTTGTGCCGGATGATGGGCCATTCCGGTTGTTGGGTCGAGGAGAGGACCGGCGGCGAGTGGGGCTTTGGGCGGCAGAGCTCTTCTCGGCAGGCCGTGTCGAGCGATGAGCAAGAGGAGATCGCCTCGCGGTGAGAGGCGACCGGAGTAGTGGGCGTGGCGGAAGCCGCCTGGAGAGGCTCGGGTGGCAGGGAAGAGCGCCGAGGTTAGCGGCGAGATGTGAAGCTGTGAGTGTGACGGTGCGGCGAGCGGGGCGTGCAGTGGTGGACTGAGAGGAGGTTGAGGGCGCGGCGGCTCTAGATCGGCGAGGCGTTTAAAGAGGGAGGGTTATAGAGGAATTAGGGATTTAGTAATGGAGGAGAATATGTGGGCAGCAGCTGTGGGGAAAAAAAAATTAATTTTTTTTGGAAATGACCATAATATCCCAACTATTAGGGCAACTCTATTTTCCACTTCAGGGGCATAACTGTCATTTCAAATTTTGCGGGGCCCCGCGGGGCGGGTGATGCGTTCCCCGCCCCGCCCCGCGAGTTATCCTCGGGTACAAAAATGCCCCCATCCCCGCCCCACGGGGCCAAAAAAATTCCCCGCCCCGCCCCATTCGCGGGGAATCCCCGCGGGGATCCGCAGAGATGGGGAATTTTGCCATCCCTAACCCCAACCACAACATCTTGGTTGTTTATCCATAGATCTTTTCTTTGTTTTTCATGTCTGTTTAGTTGGTTGTTTGGTTTGAAAAGATGTCATTTATATTAAAAAAAATAGATATTTTTCACCTAATTTTTTTCTAATAAAGAAAATAGGGATTAAAAACTTTTTTCATTTATGTGTGGTGTTAGGCCCTGGTTGAGGGGATCTACGGGAATTTTTGAACTGAAAATGGAATGGGATAGTCTTACTCCTGGGATGTGGGATATTTTAGAGAGAAAAAAAAGGACACAATTTGAATATTTCGTGTGACCAAGGAGGATTTTGAGACCGTGGATATTCCCACGTCTGTTTGATGTATATGTGAACTCTAGAAATTAGTACATTTTCTATATGTTTTTCTTTCTCATCCAAGTTATACGTGATGGGAAGATTTCAAAGGTGTGACTTATGAGGTTAAGCTTGATATAACTCAAAAATCCATGGCCCCATTTTATTGATTTGATTGCTAAGCATACAAGAGGGCACATAGTGACCACCGGGGGTGGTGGCCCAGTAGCAAGGCCTTCAACCTGCCATCTCTAAGATTCGGGTTCGAGTCCCGGCGCTTCCAGTCAAGCCCCATAGTGTGATGCGGCCGAATATGGCCTTCCACACGGTGGGGTGCTGGCCGTTGAGCCTGGTGATTCCCCGGTATTATGACGCGTAGCAGGTGAGGGTGTCCGCTGGTGCCCCGGTTGGGCGGTCTCTCCTATGAGGAGGGTCTAATGCCAGGATGTAACCGATATTGACCGGGGCCTGGACCGACGGGGCGATGATGACACCACTGATGCCTTTTCGACAAAAAAAAGAGGGCACATAGTGTACAGCAAAATGGCCCTAGAATTAGAGAGTTAAACATGCTTGGGAGGGGTGATTTAGGGATATTTTCGGGATGTACATTTTACTATTTGTCAGTTTGTAATTATCAACCATACTTTGATTTTGTTCGAATAAAAGAAATAAGGTAGACTCTGGGGGCTTTAAGTTCGAATAAACAAATTACCTGTTGTTTTGTTGTTTTCCTTCAGTAGGTAGCGGAGGGATTGAACGAACGTTGTACCACCAAGGCAAATAGTAAACAAATAGCCACTTTCCATTCCTCCTCTATCTAAGTACTCCTCCTCATCCAATGGTTAAAAGCTTTTGCTTACGGACCAAGTAGCTGTCTGGCATATTTGAATGAACGCTCGGTGAACATCATTTTCTCTGTAGTAATCTAGTAAAACTTCAAAGCCATACTATTAAGAGAAAAAAAAGAAGGGGCGGAAGAGTTGTCTCTCGATTGTATAGCTGTTGAATGGCTTCGCATAACTATATAATTTTGTTACAATTTGCAAATTGTTTAGGGTTGAATCGTGAAGGCTTAGGATTGATTCAGCACATGGCCCATATGTTTTTTAGAGGACTTCTTTTAGACTTTTACTCGGACAATTATATTAAGAATTAACATGGTAAAAGACATTTAATGGGCACCAGAAATAAAACAAATGTAGCATTAAAATTAACGGTGTTCGGTTAGAAAAATACAACGAAAAATATAATATTTAAGAGATTAAACATCATAATCGAATCAATCATATATTTAATTAATAAAATTATTACATTTTGTAAACTTTCATGATTTTACATTACAATTTTGAGAGGACTATTACGAGTCAAGGTAAAACTCGTTTTTAATGACCTTGATATCAGCTGCTCCTCTGAGTAAGTCCCTTCCTGAGCTACAGTATCCAATAGGTCCATCTAGTTCCCATAGCTGAGACCTGGATGACATATTTAAAAAGAATAAGATAAAATAGAATTTCCATATCTCCACTGCAACTACACAAATAGCACAACACTCTATAACTTACTGAAGAAAACATGCATAATGAAATTGGCTGGCCTTTCCGGTGGTGACTCTTTTCCTTGCTCTCTCATTTTCTGCTAGGCGCAGGTTTGGTGGCTGAGAAGAGCAACATCCCCCATCTCCTCCCAACGACAAATTCTTGCTCACTGTAAAGATGCAGTTTCAAACGGCACACCCCAGAAAAGATTGTGGCTGGAAAGTTACACAGCTCTACAATTCAATACCGTCTTGAAACGGACAAGCTCGAAAACAGAAACTTCGCCAAAAACAAACAAAATCTAAAGAAAGGACTGTTACTTTACCTTGTGCAGCATGACTATCAGTAATCTGTGGCAGCAAGCGTGCAACTTCTGAATTTCATGGAAACAAACTTTTCGTGAGGGAATGAAGGAGACAAAGCATTGAAGAAATTTTCTAGCATGAGATTGACATCTTTAAACAAACTGCCCTTTGATCTAAATTCAATTCATGAAATTACTTACAGCCACTAATCGTGTTCGAACCATGCTTCACTAATTGTGTAGCAACTGCGTTCCAGCACCTGCAATTACAAGCCAAAACATAGAAAACTGAGAACCAAATATAAAGCATGCAATGTTCCCAGAGAAATAGTAATACAGTAGGAACTATTCTTATAATATCATTGGATCACATCAGAGGTAATAATAAATGAGACCAAAAGTTAATGTTTCAACTCACTGGTGATTAGTGTTGTACAGTACCTTCCGCCTAGACAAACCTCTTCAAAGGTTAATTTGCCTGTGATAGATTAATACTAGGGATGATTTTCCCAAGCAGTCTGTATGGCGACTTTGAATTAGCATTGCCTTCATCTGAAAGTTGTGACAGCTCATTTTCCAGAATAGAATAAGCATCAGAGAAAGCCTGCATCAAGCAACATTATAAACTTTTATGAACATAATACAAATGTTGGTAACCATACATTTTTTTTTCCTTATGAATGCATGATGCTGGGATTAAGTGTTTCCCTAAGGTAGAATAAGAAACCAATAAACCTTAGAGAATAACTATGGTGATGATGCATCTGTTTTGCTCATGCATTAGTCTCATATCTTCATTAAAATGATTGCAAGCTCACATGCATTAAGTTTTCTTGGATGCATGTGTATATTTTGCATACCTAAGTGATTCAATCAGTACAAACAATTATGAGGCAATGCATGATGGAAGAGGCTCCAATAGTTATATTCAATTAACTGCTTAGGCATTCAAAAAACCATTTACTCCTACTGAGTAAATTGTTAATCACAGAGGTCAGATTGATATCCTGCTTTCTATGTGGAAATAAAACGATAATAAAAGGCAACAAAGATCCCAGTCAAGCTAACCTTGATACACTGATGTATTCGGAAACAATTTCTCCCCACATTATTTGTTGGAAAAAGAGGATCATCAATGTGTATCGGATCAATGCTGCAAACATCATAATATAGATCACCCAACAAACAAGAAAAAAACATTCAACTCAGGGCCAAACCATAATTAAACAGAGAATGCTACACTCACCTATAACCTCTTTCCCTTTTTATATATACTCCACTTCCCTGCACTGAAATACGCATTTGGCGAGGATCAAATACATTCCTGTACATCCACATAATAAATTAGCTAAAAGATTATATGCAAGTGAACAAAAACAAAAGCAGAAATTGGAGGCTTCAGCATAAATTTGGTAGGAAAAAGGACTTCCACAGCTGCAGTGCAACTAAAACTGTATCTCGACTTTCTGACTCACCCAAAGAAATAAAGAAAATCCATAAGAAGACTTCCCCAATTCTGCAAGAATATCAAAATTATGTTCAGATTGACAGACATTCATTCAACAAATAAATTTCATCACAGGCAAGGGAGTTCAATTGCGCACATCATAATCAAATTCATGTGCATGTCCAGTCAACCCAGCAAATGCTTGGTAACACTATGTACAGATGCTGTGGGTAAATTCCTAACCAGTATATTAAAACTTCTATTGTCAATTCAGAAAACCCTCTCTTCATTTGTTAAGGTTCAAAAGCAAGGTACTTCTTTTGTAATTCTATTTTAAAGTGAAGTGCTTCGAAATGCTAAAATTTTTCTTTCAAATCACGTCAGTATAACATTCAGAAATCTGCATGTTCTCTCCATGCCCTACATAGATACTTCATTCAGCCAAAAAAGATAGCAGAGGGTGCTATTTCTACCCTAGCCACCAAGAGTTAAGAAATATGAAGGCCACACCATCAGGATCTTATTAGCTTATCAAGATCATCATGTAACAATTTTATCAAGGCCATCCGGAGGTGGAAATATCAAATTTACACGACCTATTGACTGTTAACTGAATAATCTTTCTGAACAAGATATAAGATAGAGAACACTGGAAAAATTCTTTCTCTAGATAAAACATAAAGGTTACTTGATTAATAGGCCGGCCTAGATGATGCTCATGCTGCAGAAACCTTGTGATCAGTATTACCTGAAAAAGAGTTTGATAGCAAGGGTAAGTAACACATGAACCCAACAATACTGTCCGCTAGCATCTTAACAATAAGGATCTTATGATAACAGTTTTACCAAACAATAAGAACTTAAGCCACCAGAATAGGACTGGTCAAGGCTACGATCTGCCAAGAATTGTTTCAGTACCAAAGCCAGAGGTGTTGAAGCCGGAAATTGCGCTGTGAGTTCTTTTACCTATTATTCCATTTCAACATACAGTGAAAACTAATGGAAAAGCCAAAACATTAGCCAGGAATTGGATCAAACAAGTATGTTGGTAATTATTGATTATTAAGATGTTCAAATTAGTTGAATAATTTGCTCTAAACAAATATACCAGTTCTGTAGTTTGGAGTCCTGTATGCGATGGAGACTTGAAACTGATATCAAGGCGCACAGATGTTACATCCTTCACACTATCATAGCACTTTGGTGAAACAGAATCTTCCGAAACAACTGTTTCACAATTTATATGGCTGTTCTGTTCACCACTCATATGAACAAGCTCCTCCTTTGGTGATTGCACAATAGAAGCAGCAGAGGATATCACATCACTGGGAACTTCTACTACAAGCATAATAATAGGTATCTGAAAGAATGAGAGAGGATTAGAGGGAACAGAAAATAAGGAGAACAAAGCAGAGCAGTAGTGAAACAAGTCAGGAGTGAAGATTTACAGCAGTATTCTCCACGGTCTTCAACGAGTCATTCTTCACCCATTCTTGGTTAGCAAGATAACGAGCTGCATGCTATCAGACAAACATCTAATCATACAACTGAAGAATAACACCCAAAGGATTCATCTTAGTTTGGTTATATAGCATAACAATTTCACACTTGTCCATATGCCAAAATCAGAGAAGAAAGATGCGAATCAAGCAACAGATGCTGGTTGGTGGCTTCTACTTAATTGCTACACATGAAAAATGTACATACAGAGCGAAAGAGAAATAAGGAAAAATAGAAAGAAAATAATGATTTGATTAAAAATGTTTAACAAAATACGGAAAGGGCATGGAACGTGCAACAATATATAAGCACACCTACAGAAATCAGCTTCAAGCATACTTCTCCTGTGATGTGCAAACACATTCTAGCACAGTGAACATGTAATGCAGCAATTTTGTCCCTTAAAGGTATGGCAATTCTTGATTTAGCCCTTAAAAAATCAAAGAGCCTGGGTTTTCTGACACTGCCCACAGAAAGTATCCATTCTTAGAACATTCTTCAGCTAGAGCATGGAGAAACAAGGTTATTAACGGCTAATAAGCCAAACAACTAGTTTGATTCTGCTCTGAATTTCATTGCAGAAACTCAGTGGCAAGAGAAACTGTAAGCAGCAAATAAATCAGATACTAGATAACGACGATGGAGACCAGCAAGGAAGCATAGTTGCCAAACAAATTTGTAGTCTGGAACAGTCAGCAGAGCCAATTATGCAAAAGGGTATATGAATTGGAAAAATCCAGTTCGAAGTTTTGGTAAATATTCTGATATGACCAAACAAACATTGACAAAAGTCAGGACAACTGGCTACTTTAATCCAGTATCTATACATAGGACAGAAAGTATACCTGGAGACAAGTTTCTTTTATACCATTGCGGCCCTCCAAAATCCCAGCTTCTTTTATAGGTTCCTGCATGAGTATCGGCAGACTAAGTTTCTGCCCTTGGAAAATCCTAGAATGACTATTGAAAGTAGCAAAAGAGAGCGAGATGTCAAGAGGTTCCCACCAAGTTCCTAACTGGAGGAAGACAAACCACAAGGTCCACATCACTTGTTGGAAGCGACAAACCGGTTGCATTTGAACCAAAAACATTTGTTCTGGACCGGGGCCATAGAACTTGGAGAGACCGGGTAACTCGCTTTACAGCCCAGTTAATGAAGGGCTTCCGAGACGTATTTGCTGAAGCAACCTTGATTACAAGGTCACACAAAGAAACAACGATAGTGGGAATCCCATCAGTGGAAGGAAATAAAAGCTCAAAATTTCGTAAGTTTCAACAGAAATTACTCCAGGATTTGACAAACGTAAATCCTTGGAACCAAGAATATCACTTTAAGCATTGTACCTGCTTGTAGAAACAATCAATTTCATCATGCAAAAGATTGTGCATCAATGACAGAGATTCCTTTCGTGTAGGACTGTTTTGTAAGGCAGGTGGTTGAAGAGGAAATGATACATCTGGCTGCATAACAATTGCATCAACCAACTACAGAATCACAACCTAACAATACATTTTAAAATAAAACTGTAGAATCATACTCACATGTTCCTGATCAAGAGCCAGCTGAGAAATTGCAATCAAATGATCCTGCAGTAAAGCCCCTGGGAGAGGCTGAACCATGGGACGGGTAGGAATATTTTTATTTCTCCAAGAAGGCCAGACAACTTCACTACCATCCATACGTATACGAGCTTCTTCTGAGGTAGCTCCATCATTGTACCAACCTTTCAAACCCCAATGTCGTGGGCTGGAGCTGCCAGACCTCACAATTGGAAAGCCTCGATGTTTTCTAGCATCACTCACAGGGGATGGTGGTGGTGGCCTAGGAGCCCGTGGGACACAAAGAACTACAGGTGATGGTGGCCGCTTTATCCGAGGCTGTTCTCTCCTGGTAGGTGGAACACATGGGCTTTTGTGATCATGACTACGCCTAAAATCAGATCTTGATTTCTCCCTCGACATATTAGGAATGATGATTGGCCTCAGAATGGGGTAAGGAAGTGAATCACCAATCTTGCTTTCAACATCACCAGACAAATTAGTCATAGACCCTGACACCTCCTCCTCCGCAGTAGCATCAGTCACCGTTGGTGAAGCATGCAATATTTTCCCGGATACTTCACTTCCAGACACAACATAACCGAGTGCCTGGTGTCCAGGGACCAAAGAATCAAAAGCAGAGCAAAATGATGTTGCAGTTGGCGAAGTCAAACCATTTGTACTGTAAGAAGAAGGGAAGGCAACCACATCATCAACAGTCCTATTCATGTCTGCTTCATGCCAAGCCCATGAGCTATCATCAGAACTAAGTGAAGGAGGTCGAGAGAAACCAGTCCCTGGATGATCAGAAGGATTCCAGTACATTACACCCCCACCAAAATACTGGCTGTAATCGATCCCAGAAACCACTTCAAATTCTTCCTCTGAGACGTAGTGGCTTTCAAACTCATCTATTACTTCCCGAGAATTTGTAGCTTCAGGAAAGTCCATAATATCTCGAGCACACTTCCCCTCATCATCAGTGGTTTTTGAATTAAATTGCGTGGTGTGTGAGGTGAAACTCTGCTGAAAAGCTGACTGCCTTCTTGAGATAAAGCCAGAATCATAATTACATGTCATAGATGGAGCCAGTCCACATGCACCTGTAACCACAGGTGGCCACTCTAAGCTCATTGGCAGTGGTTGAGCCAGTAGACGGTTGCACCCACTCTCAATACGAGAATTTGTAGCCTGGTGTATTTTGGATACAAAAGGTTGGCGGATATGATTATGCCAGTTGCGACCGACATCCAGATGCAATCTGTCAGTGGCAGGAGGAAGATGAGAATTAACAGATGGAAAATAGACAGGGGCTAAACTAGGCCACTCATAAGAAAGACATGCAGAAGGGGTGGTGGATCCAGGATACAGAGAATTTCTTTTCTCACTTCCATGAACCAGGATTGGTTGCTCCTCTACATCAGTAGCTCTAGATGCTTTGTCGGCAAAGTTAGTTTTCACCTCAGTTTTCTGGCTCTGAAAGCTACTGTCTTTATTGCCAGAAAGATCACAAGGCTCAGTTGTAGGCAC
This sequence comes from Turnera subulata, assembly GCA_028386065.3. Lineage (NCBI taxonomy): Eukaryota > Viridiplantae > Streptophyta > Magnoliopsida > Malpighiales > Passifloraceae > Turnera > Turnera subulata. The sequence goes on along the minus strand of JAKUCV010003182.1, from coordinate 49,393 downwards.
ACCATAACATTTTATGTTACTCTCTTCCTCACAATCTGAAGTTACAATCATTACAGACGGATTTTGATTCTCAATCAGACTGTTTAGATTGGTAGGCCGGATGCCTACTGCAGAGCTAACACGGTGATCTTGTTGACAGCCCAAGGCATCAATATCCTCCCTCACATGCCCCTTTGCAGAATCTATAAGACCTGTGTTAGGAGAAGGGGTGAGGCTGCCGATCACTGTGTCATTCTGAATAGTTGCATTGTCAGATTCCTGACCAAGTTTTGCTGCCTCATCAGACAGGGAAGCAGATAAACAGGGTGCCTTTGCAACTGCTCCATCGGAACTTCTCAGTACAACCGGATTACTAAAGCAGGAATTTTTATTCTTGTTTTTCCCTTTCCTATTCTTCCTAGAGCCATTTTGTCCTTTTCCATCAATCAATAAGCGTGAGTGTTCCTGAGGACAGGCTATCAGTTAGAAACCATTTAAATCATGATCAACAAGAGAAATGATCCAAAAGCACAGAGTTGGCAACCATTTCAACGGCTGAAGACGATGTCTCTCTGCGAATCCCATGGGCCACATCAGGCATCTCGGTGGATTCCATTGACTCTGTATTCTCAATATCAGCCACTGCACATTCAAAATTCTGAGAAATATTTCGACAATGAGTAATTAAATGATCACAGCATATATAGGTACAAGTTAAAAGGCATATGGAGTAAGTACTCAATACAAGAAAGAGATACCTTGAGAGGCTTGTTTAAGGATGACTCATCCACCACTGCCCCAGAGAAAGAATTTAGCTTTTTCATATTCTGATTCTTTCCTTTTTTCTTACGGCTTGCTGCACCATTCTTTCCCTTGCGTTTACCGGGGGAGGGCTTCGAGTTCCCGTCTCCCAACAGTTCAAGCCTCGTGCAATCAAGTTGAATAACCATGAGAAGCCCTCGTAGTTTCCTTAAAATACAATCTGAAATTGTACTCACCGAAACCAATGTGCTAAAGAAGATCTTCGACATAGCATTTTTGCTTTGTTGATCCGAGAGTATCAAGGTTATAATATCCCAAAGAGCATATAAACCATTAAATACATCAGTCAAAGAAGAAACTTTCCCCTGAACAGAAGTTGGTATAATGGTTGAACCAAATTCAGCATCGGCTGGGACTTTTAGGCTAGTCCTGTGCAATGATCCGGAGTACATGCACCTCAATGGTGGTTCTGCTCCTTCCCTAAACATCCTCCTCTCATCCTCAAATGCTGTAGTTGCCTCTTTCAATATCTCGCGAGTCTGATAAATCGAAAGAGGAAGAGTTACGCCGCAATTCTATTTTGCCCTTATGGAAATATATCAAAACAGCAAAAAAGATAAAAAACAGTCATATACCACTTGCAATTGGGCGCATTCCACAGTCTTGGAAAGGATAATACACTTCGATGAAAAAAATTCAATAACCAAAACCCAATATGGAACAAGAAAGACACCAACTAGTTCAGTTTCGACCATCATTAATCTTTACCAAATCATTCCATATATATTGAGACACACAACTTCTCATCAACTAACGAACATTAGACACCATACACACAGCAGTTCATCAATCAAGCAGCTAAATTTTTTGCAGAATGTATCACAAGAAAGCAAAGAAAACAAAACGCAGTACCAATGCCTTGGCAGATTTTCCAAGTGTCGTAGAAAAAACCTTCCTCTTAGTAATGCCATCCAAATTCTGCCACCAATCCACACACCCTTTCTTCCTCCAAAACACATTGGCCGCCGCGCCTGCCGCCCCCAATTTCTCCTTCAACTTCACCCCTCTCTTCTTCCCATTCCCACAATTCATCCACGCCAGCCTCAACGCCACCTCCAATCGGTTAGCCACAAATGCCTCGAGACTATAATACCCTTTCACCTTCAACCACTCCAATTCCACCCAATCCGCCCCCAATTCACCCTCCTCCCCCCTCAAAAACGCACCGTTCGACACCCCATCCATCACCCCGACAAACCTATCAACATCCTCCACAAACTCCTCACTCACAGTGACCGAATCCAGGCAGCTGGCGGAGCAGCTGCACTCCTCGACCCTCTCCCCTTCCCGGGACCCGAAGAGCCGGACCGACTCGAACACGAGCCGCTCGGGCTCGTCGGACTCGGCGGCCCGGGACAGCAGGCCGCGGGACTTCTTGAAGCAGAGGCCGGGGAGGTCTCCGGAGGAAGGGAGGTCCGGGAGGATGATGAAGCGTCCGTGGCCGCCGCTGGCGTGGAGTTTGGCGAGCATCTGGAGGAGGAGCTGGGTGAATTTGTGATCGACGGCGGTGAGGTGGGCCTGGCGCTGGTGGACGGCGAGGGATGAGAACCATTTCAGTATGGAGGCGCGTGGATTGGAAGAAGAAGAAGAAGAAGAAGAAGAAGAAGAAGAAGGGAGAGAGCGGGAGTGGTAGAGGGAGATGTGGGCGGTGAGCGAGTCGATGAGTTGGCTCTGAGTCGCGAGCGAGTTGGTGAGGTGAGTGATGGATGGGAATGGGGGTCGAGAGGAAATAGGAGGATTGGTTGACTTTGATTTGGACATGTTTTTTTTTTTTTTTCCTTCTTTTCCTTTTAGGACAGCGGTTTTCGTCGCAGGTTGTGTTGCTTTGATGATGCAGAGGAAGGAGATGATGGTCTGTCTTAAAAGAGAGACTCGAGAGGGAATGACAATTGACAATGTGGTTGGGTTGGGTGGACACCAAGACAAAAAAAAATTAATTAAAACAAAAGAAAGAAATATCATATGTCTGCGAGGGGAATTGCGGCGCTGGATTAAATCTAAATCCTGGCCTGGATTTTGTCCCTCCCCCCCCCCCCCCCCCCCCCCCCCCCCCCCCCCCCCCCCCCCCCCAGTAGTAAATGTTTTTGCCTGTAGTAGTAAAATTTATAAACTATCGGGGTAACTAATAAATTACAGCTTAATGGCATTTCTTGATTTTAGATATAGTTGTTCAAGTCTAGACCGCGGGAGGGAAAAGGATTTTTTTTTTAATTAATGAGGGGAGAGGGAGAGGGAGAGGGATTAGTAGAGATTTTCTCTTTGAACAGAATCATTATCGATTAATAAATAATTGTCGGTACACAATGAGAAGAAAGAAACAAATAGTTACGGGTTTCTCAATAATCAGTTTCTTGTCCGAAAAAGAACCAAGAAGTCGACTTCTTCTCTGTGGTTTCCTTTTTGGTACAGCAAGTGATATTACCTATGATAAACTTGCATCGGTTTATTATTTGATGATGATTTGATGGAAATTCTAGCCGTAACTCCGATTTTTTATAAACAAAAGGAAGCTGTAAACTTTATTTCGTTTGCAGCCCAAAAGAAGCCCTGCAGCAAACAAACATGGGCCGCAATATATTTGAATCTTTGGGTTTCTCTTTTTCCGCCAGAAGCCCGTATGACTGGGCTGAAAATTTAATCCTCCTAGACAATAGCTACTAATAATGAAAATAAAACATGGATTTATATTGATTATATTTATATGTAAGGTTAGGACTTAGGATGCTGTTTAATAAAGTTAACTATAGTAATTATTCGTATTCGTAATATAGTTTACGTTTATATTGATATCCACGTGTAATATATTACGTATACGAATAATTTCTTATGTATTTATGAATTTAATTTTCTTAAATTTTAGCTTTTATCTATGTATAGATGCATAAATGGTAAGAACTCAGAATGGTAAGAAAAATTTCAGCCGCCGCATAATGAAGCCAGCGACAAGATAAGATTGGAAGAAACAAGGTAGAAATTAGACCCTCTCGGTAGATAATACATGAGACATCCTGTAAAATATATATCACTGATTTTTTTGAATGGATGCTACATACGGTACAAGCTAAGATAAGAAAAATTGAAAACCCAAATTAATAATGTACGAATCAATCCTCAACTATGATATTTCACGATAAAAAAAAAAAAAGAAGAAGAAGAAAGAATCCTCAATTACTCGATAACAAAAAGAATTGAATTCTCAACCATTGATCACGTAAGTGATCTTATTTAACTATTCCAAGGTGTTCATGAGTTCATCAATATTGATTGTAAGTTGGAACGAGAAAGGTTGAACTAAAGAGAGTAGTACATCATCTGCATATCAGTAATAGAAGGCAATAACAATCACAGGAGAAATGGCTAAACAATTATAGGAAAACAGGACGTTCTATATATGAAAAAAAAAAAAGAATTCAATGGTAAATCTATGAATCAGAATTGCTAGATAAAATTACTGGAAGTTTCTGGGTCATATACTTGTAACCGCCTGCATTACAACAAAATTCTCTAAATATATAGAACCCAAGAAAATTCCAAATTAAATCCTTTGGCATAATAATTTTAGGTTCTGGTTTCGTATGACAAAAGAATTTCCAATATATTCTCGACAAGTCACGCTATTACGATACACGTGCGCTTGATATTTTCTTTCAACTAGCGAACAAAGGGTAATGGAAACGACAAAACACCCAAAACAAGAAAGTACCATTGTAGTGGTTTACGCGTAGCAAATCACAATTTCCACTTTGAGAGTTAGGATATATGTCTTATAATGGGAATATAAATTACATTTCACAAAGTTAATGTTTATTGGTTAGAGTACTAATTAGAGACAGTGTGGATATTGAAGCATGAATCAAATTTAGTAACGAAGAAACACAAGATAGGTACACTTAAAACAAGCATGCAATTTACAGTAATACTAGCTAATATCGCCCACAAATGAGTTCCATATCTTAGCATTTTAGGAAGAAAATTTTGACTCGGATTCATCCTATACACATTTTAAATTAATCAGGGATTTTTTCTTGTTAAGAATAAATCATGACACGGCAATTATCAATCATCGATAAACTTATATCTTGATTTTCTTTTTTTTTTTTTTGTAATGAATAAAACCTCTTCTTGTCCACCAAAACGTCCAAATGGAAGTTACGCGATCGACTCCAACCTTAATTACCTTAATCAGAAAGAGTTCCAAAATTAACTTTTCCTTACAATGGCATGTCCGTTGATAATTTTCCACTTTGGTGTTCAATTGTTTGCCTTATTGAGGATTAGCTGCTTGGGATGTACCTCGTTTCACATGGCGACAGCCAAACAGGTTTGAGAGACCATGCATATGCAACACGAATGGGCTTGCTGCCTATAAATACCTCATTCTTCCCTACTAGTAATTAACACACAATTTATTACTTCTTAATTGTGATACTAGTGGTTTTAGTGGCTCACTAGCTATAATTAATCAGTATAAGCTAGCTAGCTCTTTCTCTGATCAGCTTCAATGGCTGCAGCTTGTCTTCCAAGAAAATGTCTCATCATTTCTCTTACACTTCTCTTTTTGTTTCAAACACTGTCTCTCATTTCCTGCCGCTCTTTCAATAGTACTATACTCAAAGGCAAATATAATTATCCTACTTGGGCACCAGCAGTAGCAACCTGGTATGGCGATCCATATGGAGCCGGAAGTGAAGGTATATATATAATTATTCAAACAACGCATTGCACAAAAGAAGTATGGAACGAATCCATATATATATGTACATGTGTGTGCCTCAAATTTTTTGACAATGAAGATGCTAATAAGCTTTTTATATCTTACATTTTTGGTGTACCTACGAAGGCGGAGCTTGTGGCTTTGGCAAAGATGTAAGCGGACCCAAATTTGCTAAAATGGTATCAGCCGGAGGACCCTCTTTGTACCTCGATGGCAAAGGATGCGGGGCGTGCTATCAGGTATATATATATATATAGTTACCATAGAAAAAAAAGGTTCACTGTATGATAATATATATGTTTGTGGACTGTAAAATTTACAGGTGAAGTGTTCATCCAATCCATCATGTTCATGGAAGCCAGTGACTGTAGTTATCACAGATAGTTGTCCTGGTTGCCCAGAGGCTGTTCATTTCGATCTAAGTGGCACTGCCTTTGGAGCATTGGCAAAACCTGGCCAGGACAATGCACTGCGTAACGCAGGAATCATACAAATTCAATACCAAAGGTATATACGTACACATTCCCTCTTTAACTACAAATAAGGTTTATTAAAAAGATTAGAAATTAAGGGAATTATTAAGTCTCTTTCGAGAAAAGACAGCTAGTAAAAAATTATAAGTAGTCAAGTTTAACCATTTTATAATTTCTTGATATATATCCTACAACTTCTTGCAGGGTACCGTGCAATTATCCGGGCAACTCTCTGACTTTTCACATCGATAGTGGAGCCAACCCCTACTATTTTGCTGTGATAGTGGAATACGTGAATGGAGATGGTGAACTTGCCGCCCTTGAACTGAAAGAAGCATCAGGCAACGCATGGCTCCCCATGCAACGATCATGGGGTGAAGATTGGAAACTTAACTCTGGTGCACCTCTGCGTGGCCCCCTTTCTCTCAAGCTGACCACAGATTCTGGGGGGACCATTGAAGCTATTGATGCCATCCCTGCTAATTGGCAGCCTGGGCAATATTACAAATTCCCGCACTAATTAATTTGTCATAGTTAATGATTACTAATAGGCAGATGATGAATTTTGGTGAACACCTTGAAATAAATTAATAAGTTCACTTTATTTATACTACTGATGTGCACCTTGAAATACCTTGTATCTCCGATCTTATATAGAGAGAGATTTGCCTTCTCCGGACTTGACTAGTTTTGGTCTCTACTTCACCAATCAGTATATTTCAATTCCCGGCACTTCTCATAGCGGAAGAGCTTGACAATGGTTTTCTTTTTCTCTTAATTTATAAAACTGACCCATAATTATTATCCCCGAGATCACCAATGTTTGTGTTAAGACAGATTATATGGTTAAATAAGAAATTTTTCTTTTTCTCTTAATTTATAAAACTGACCCACTCTTTTTACGCTACACACCATGCATTGCACGCCCTATTTTTTCAAATTGACACTACAATTTATTTTCAGGTTCTTGATCTGACTCACAGACTGATACTTCATTTTTCATGGCAGTATCCTTCTGCATGCGGGTCAGTTTCATCCATGTTACTGCTACTAACCGCTTGACAGGCTACAGTCTCAGATTCATCCTGCACACATTTTAAATTAATCAGGGAAATTTTTTTTGTTAAGAATCTGTAAATCATGACACGGCAATTATCAATCATCGATATAAACTTATATCTCGATTTTCTTTTTTTAAAAAAAAGAAAAAAAATCTCTTCTTGTCCACCAAAACGTCAATTGAAAGTTATGACTCCAACCGTAATTAGTAAAAATTCCAAGAGTAACTTATCCTTACAATGGCATATGTACGTTAACAATTTTCCACTTTGGTGTTTAATGTGTTTGCCTTCTTTGTATATTACTTCCATTGTTTCTCTATTCATCACCCCAGTCTGTTTTTCTTGTTGGGGATTAGCTGCTTGGTATATACCTCGTTTCACATGGCAACAGCCCCAAACAGGTTCGAGAGACCATGCATATGCAACATGAATGGGCGCTAGTTAGATATGTACATAAGATCATTCCAATTCTATAATGTCCTTAACGATGGCATTAGTTTCCAAAGAAAGGTCAAAGGATTGTTGCAACGCTTGATTGCAAGGATATTTTTGAGAGAGATCTACTAACCCTCTTGATAGTTACAACGCTTGTCCAACTGTAAATGGCAACATAAGATTTTGTTTATGCAAATTTCATACAAAGAATTCAGCAATTGTTGATTCCATTCTATTTATGAAATAGCAGCATCATATTTTACTTATCCCAAAATCTTCACCACACATAACTGCAACACGAATGGGGGCTAGTTTGCTCCCTATAAATTATGCCCCATTCTTCCCTACTAGTAATTAACACACAATTAATTACTTCTTAATTGTGATACTAGTGGTTTTAGTGGTTCAATAGCTATAATCAGTGTATGGTAGCTCTTCTCTGATCAGCTCCAATGGCTGCAGCTTGTCATCCAAGAAAATGTCTTATCATTTCTCTTGTGCTTCTCTTTTTGTTTCAAACACTGTCTCTCATTTCCTGCCGCTCTTTCAATAGTACTATACGCAAAGGCAAATATAATTATCCTACTGGGGCACCAGCAGTAGCAACCTGGTACGGCGATCCATATGGAGCCGGAAGTGAAGGTATATATATAATTATTCAAACAACGCATTTGCACAAAAGATGCATGGAATTATGAATCCATATCTGTACATGTGTGTGCCTCCAATTTTTTGACGATGAAGGTGCTAATAATTAAGCTTTTTACATCTTATATTTTTGGTGTACGTACGTAGGTGGAGCTTGTGGGTTTGGTAAAGATGTAAGCGGAGCCAAATTTGCTAAAATGGTATCAGCCGGAGGACCCTCTTTGTATCTCTCAGGCAAAGGATGCGGGGCGTGCTATCAGGTGTATATATATATATTTATACATATATATAGTTACCATAGAAAAAATGATCAGTGTATAATAATAATTGTTTCTGTGGACCGTAAAATTACAGGTGAAGTGCGCATCCAATCCATCATGTTCACGGAAGCCAGTGACTGTAGTTATCACAGATAGTTGTCCTGGTTGCCCAGAGGCTGTTCATTTCGATCTAAGTGGCACTGCCTTTGGAGCATTGGCAAAACCTGGCCAGGACACTGCACTGCGTAACGCAGGAATCCTACAGATTCAATACAAAAGGTATATATACATTCACTCCTTCACTATAAATAAGGTTTATTAAAAAGAAGGAAGTAAATTCTCTCTTGGAGAAAAGACAGCTAGTTAAAAGTTTATAATTAAGTAGCAAAGTTTAACCATTTTATTTGTTGTTATATATCCTACAACTTGCAGGGTACCGTGCAAGTATCCGGGCACCTTTGTGACTTTTCACATTGATAGTGGATCCAACCCCTACTATTTTGCTGTGATTGTGGAATACGTGAATGGAGATGGTGAAGTTGCTTCCCTTGAACTGAAAGAAGCATCAGGCAACGCATGGCGTCCCATGCAACGGCTATGGGGTGTAGATTGGAAACTTGACTCTGGTGCACCTCTGCGTGGCCCCCTATCTCTCAAGCTCACAACAGATTCTGGCAGGACCATTAAAGCTATTAATACCATCCCTGCTAATTGGCAGCCCGGACAATATTACACATCCCATACTAATATTTAATTTGTAACCGGTCGTCTCTCCTATGAGGAGGTCTAATGCCAGGATGTAACCGGTATTGACCGGGGCCTGGACCAACGGGGCGATGATGACACCACTGATGCCTTTTTTTTTTGGGTCAAAAAAAAATATTTAATTTGTCATAATTAATGGTTACTAATATGCAGATGATGAATTTTGGTGAACACCTCGAAATAAATTAATAAGTTCACTTTATTTATACTACTGATGTGCACCTTGAAATACCTTCTATCTCCACTTCTCAGTAGCCGAAGAATGCATCACTGCATATCTCAAGTTTTACTTCACAGTCCTTTTAGTTAATTAGAACAAAAGGAAGAGTAATCTCCAACATACTTTGATCCATAAAGACAGGTAGTGAGTGAGTCCGGAGTTCTCTGCCTGATCTGTTTAACTTTCTGCCTCTATAAATTTCCTGAAAATCTATAGTCTAAAAGTCTTGGATATTATAACAGAAGGAAAATTCAACGACCATTTATTTCAGGTAGGCATTACATCTCAGATGAAGTCAGCTAAAAAACAAAAGAGAAAAAAGAATATGATCAACATAATGATAAACAATGGGCTTCGCATGGAATTCTCCCAGTCTAAAACAAATTCTTTAACTTATACCCACAAGACCTGCATTTCAATCTCCCAGTTCTCCAAGTCGGTGGTACAAGGACCCCATTTTCTGCTACTGTTGCTGTAGAAATATTGGCCAACCTTCTCCACCAAGACTACCCTAGGGAAGAATAGCATTCTCTAATTCAGATGATGATGTTCCATTCCCATTCCCTGCTGGAGCGACTTCAAATTCTGTTACGCAAGATGGCTGCTTGTTGGCTCCCGTCGTAACGTCTTCGGTTCCAGCTTCTGTTCCTTGCGTCATGTTTTTGTGATTGTGGCGATCCAAAGTTGATCCGGTCAATGCTGCCGAGACTGCCATATTAGGCAGTATTGCTTTAGTCCCTGGTAATTGTGTTTCTAGCAGTCCTGGTGCTTGCGTGAACACATGAGCCAATAACTGAGCTAAAACAGCCTGATGATCAGTAATACCTTGTTGAATCTGAGAAATCAAGGAAGACGATGTGGCATTCAAGTCAGGTGGATAGAGTGCTAGGAGACCAACTTTTCCAGGTTCAGCTTTTGGTAGATGCTTCTTAGCAGCCAAATGCTTATACAAGCCAACCCGAGATTTACATCTCACATTGCAGAATTCACATATAAAAGAAGTCACCTCTTTGGATTTGGCATGGTCAGCTAGTCCATCAGGCCTAGCATCTGTCATAGCATGGTTACCACTTGCAGCACCACTCTTTTTTGATAGATGTTTCTTACCAGCCAAATGATAATCAAAGCTAAACTGAGATTCACATCTCACATTACACAATTCACACACAAAAGGCGTCACCTTTTTGGATTTGGCATGGTCAACTGGTCCACTGGGTCCAGCATCTGTTCTTGCATGCTTACCACCTGAGGCACCACTCTTTTTTAGATGCTTCTTACCAGCCAAATGATGATCAAAGCCAGTCTGAGATTCACATCTCACATTGCACAATTCACATATAAAAGGAGTCACCTCTTTGGATTTGGCATTGTCAGCTGGTCCACTGGGTCCAACATCTGTCCTTGCATGCTTCCTGCCTGCTGCACCACTCTTTTTACGCTTCACACCACGCCCTCTTTTTTCAAATTGACACTTCAATTTATTTGCAGGTTCTTGATCGGACTCACAGACTGATACTTCACTCTTCATGGCAGTACCCCTCTGCGGGTCAGTTTCATCCATGTTACTGCTACTAACCGCTTGACAGGCTACAGTCTCAGGCAGGTTTTCTGCTTCCTTTGATGCCAAGGACTTTTCAGACCGAACGGCTTCTAGTTTTAAGACAGAACTTGGCATTTGCAAATTTGAGTATTCACTTATGAGCTGGTTCTGATTTTGCAACTCTTCACATTTACTCAATTTCCTTTTATGCTTTTTTCCATTCTTATGTTGCTCTAGGATTTGCTCCGTCTTGCACCCAACCTTACAGAGATCACACCAAGCCATTCGAGGGGGAACATGGGGTGGAGCAGCAGATACTTGACTTGCTACGTGGCCAGACATAGATGCAAAAGGTAGTATTAAAGAGGCCGCACCATCAGCAGGTGCCGGAGCAGAATTTTGAGTCAATGAAGCACCATGTGGCTTCAGGTGCTTACCACCAACCTGGCCACCCTTCCTGTTGAAAAATGGGGATGAATGACCTCCTGATGTGGAGCTAAGATGACCAAAATGGCCCTGGCCATGCCCTCTGAATGTCCTACCACCACTTCCACTTCCATCCTTATGTGTGGATTGTCCCCTCTGCAGATTGCATCAAAAGATAAAGCATGCTTTTTAAGTACGTAGTTTCAAAATTATAGTAACCAATAAGCTTAACATTACAGGCAAAAGAGGAAAAAATGCAATAGCAGTGAACCATTAAGATAGCAACTGTGGATAAAAGTGCAAAGAAAAAGAAGGTTGTAAGAGAAAGACATAAAGATTTGTAAATATTACATCCAAATGAGAATGAAAGAGAAACCAATAGCTAAGTTGTGGTGCTGGAGACAGATAAGCGAAATAATTCGAGAGCCATACTTGAGACACCTCAGTGATGAATATCTGGCTTCTTAAGCAATAAATAAACCAGAATTTTCTGCTACAATAATCAGTTAACCACTCATCAAAGGCTTTGTTTAAATGACTAAAAAATGGAAAGATTTCAATAATTAGGGTATGATGAAGGAAAGAATCATAATTTCCGTCAAACAGAGGCACCAAGAAGACAAATAAATATCCAGGAAACGAATAACACCCAATTTAAGGTTCAAACTATGACCACAATGGATAGATAGCAACTATGACCACAATGTAGAAGAGAACAAAAGACAGAAAGATCAGTGCTGGATAAATAGAGATAGTCAATACTGATAAGAAAAGGAAACCAAAGACAACCAACTACTCGACTTTGAAAAGCAAAGTATGGTTTTGCTTAATATGAAGTTTTAGCAGCTAAAAGAGGTTCAAATGACAATGTTTATGAACTATAAACAAGATTGGTTGACAATAGTCTAACATGGTCAGTCAAGTGATTATCAAACGGAAGCTTGGGCCAGAACTGAATCTGCTTTTCTCCTCTAGATCATCAGTTGCTGTAGAAAAGAAGATTTAAGAACATGTCCATGTCTGACACCTGACCTCCAAGGAAACCAGACAAAGATCCACGATTGCACATCAAAAAAGCAGGCATCGACAACTAGAGCTACAGAGATCAACCTGATAGGCCGCTATATTTCCCCTTTGCCAGACTTGAGTTTTCAAGGTAAAGCTGCCTTCCCACAGTCAAATTCTAGCCACTAATACGTTCTATACCTCAAAGCAAACCATAATAACGGTTACCCAGAAGAGATTCCCGCACGATAAGATAAAGCTCGGCCCAATTACATAAAAAAAAAAAAAAAAAAACAAAAAACCAAGCTCAATCAAATGACCATATATTCTCCAACCAAAAAGTATGCAAATTCACATAGGCAAAAAACTGACAACTGAATCCAAAACAAAGCGCGAAACCAACAAAAAACAAGATGCAGCATTGCCATTTACATACTTGGAGTTGTTGTGTGGGCCTCCAGAACTGCGCATCCAGACCCGGATTCGGTTGTTGCCGATTCTCGACTGGCGGGTAATACGGGTTGGGCGGGAACGGGATACCTGGCGGGTGGCCAGAGACAGGGGGCGGTTGGTGGAGGAGATATTGTGGTTGCTTGTGATAATGATACGCTTCTGTTGTTAGTGGTGCTGTTGATGAGTATGACTGGGTTGAATGAATTTGATATTGAACCTGTTGTTGTTGCTGCTGCTGTGGGTATTGTGGGTATTGGTATTGGAATCGTTGGAAATGATAATTGGGATAATTCATGGATGTTTGCTTCTTCTTCTCTTCTTTTTTTTTTGTTTCTTTTCTAGTTTGCTGTTTCTTACCTTTTCTGTAACTACTTTCTGGTTTTGTTTGTTTGCTGTCTATATACTTACCGTTGGTCTCTTGTTTCTTCTTCATTGCAGGAGGAGGAGGAGAAGAAAAGAAACCTGCCGGGGACGATGCACTGAATTGGGCCGAGGCCAATTGGTCCCATTTGGGCTTCTATAAAGCTCAAAAGCCCCTTAATATTTTTGGGCTGGACTCCTTACTCGTTTGAACATTTGGATGGCAGGAAATTTTATCATAGTTTTCAACAGCTGAAAATTTTTTACTCTTTATTTTTTAACTCAACAGCTTAAAACGACGTCATAGCATGAACAAAAAGTTACTATTAACTCCAACCAGACAATGGGAATTAGGCCTCAGGCCCACAACACTGACACGGGGCATTAGGCATCATGTAATGATCTAATACTACTAAACCAAATCAGTTTCCCGACACTTGGGAACTTTAACACCGGAATTACTTGCGTTCCCTGTCCTAAACCCTCGTCTAACGATCGCCATAATCCCTCTAGCCATGTCCAAAACCTGGAGACTTGCCTCCCTTAGCAATCTATACACCACTTCGTATGAGTCATATATTACCTTGAAAGCAAAACAGAGCCACATCCCAAAAGCGACCCACCCCATAATTGGGACCAGAATTAGCAGCAGCAGAATTGAGCTAAGGACGCTAACCAATAGCCTGATGTTGCTGGCGACTGCAAGGTAAACAGGGTCGCCGGCCATAAGAGCTTCTCCGGCCGTTGCAGTCGCGTACAAGAACAGAACAACAAAGAACATGAGCATGGTTTCACTGTGTGTGTCGAATGGAGACACTTGCATTGGCTGGTACTTCACTTGCAGGAGTGTACTTAATGTCATGACGAAGAAAGCAGAAAGGCCGTGTTGGAAAATAATACTGTCATCTCAAAATGAAAGAAGATGTATATAATATGATCAGTCCAAATCAAAAGGAAATAGAAGAAATTAAAACTACAGTATATACATCTTAATTAAGCTAACCTTTCATGGTTATTGTCCCCCATTTTCCCTGTTTGGAGTCCTCACTATCTCAGAGACAATGGCGATAGCAGGTTTGTATTAATAGTTTTTGGTTAATTAGGAATCAGGATACAGATGACTATTCCAAGCATATGGCAAAGTTTCTTCGGTCAGAATTTTGACCTTTCTTGGTTGGACCAGTATTAAACTGACAAGTGACTCCACCAGTTCGCTGCACTGACAACCATGTATACAATGCAAGAGAACCATGGAAGTCCATTCCCTTGAAAAAAAAAACAGGTCAATGCCCATCATCTTGAGTTATTTGGGTGACAAGATTAGGACTCTTGAAGCCAAATTTTCAAGAGAACAACAAAGTCAACGTGAAAGTTGAAATTATAGTTTGGACAACAATTAACAGGTCTGGAGTTCACATGTGAGACACACAACTTATCGGTAGTGTCTGTTTAAGCATTAATACAAGCATATACACTTATAAAAGAAAAAAAAAAACTTACTGGGCAGTATGCAAATGCTTTTGAGTATGTGTGTGACTTAGAAGAGGGGGCATGGAATCATGGCGTTTATACTGTTTATGGCGTGAACCAAAGGTAATGTCCACACATATAAAGTAGTTTAGGGACAGAAAAACCAAAAGCAGGGTAAGCCGCCGACCTGACAATATATGGGTCTTTTCTTTCATGGTTAAACACTACACAAGCCACATCTTGAAGTTTAATTATCTTTATTTGGTTCTAAGGCAAGATTGGAAAGGACGGTAGTTAGTCCCTGATCTTGGCCTGATTCTATGTTTACCTGAAGATGAAGACTTGGTTCTTCTTGTCTTGACAATTAATATCTGGTTGTGACATCCTTTCTGGGGTTGCAAGGGTATGAGATTTCTAATTAGGTGAGGAAGTTGAGGACTTTGCTTACATCTTGTTAGGTAAACCAATTCTTTCTGCGATAAAAATCAAGATCTTTCATCCACCAGAAAAGATCAGGATCCTTATTTTAAATGCTAGAAGTTATAGGTTGCATTGCTCATTAAGGCCCCAGACACTCAGATAGATATATATAGCATCTACCAGCGAAAGATGCAAAGTGAGGTTGTTTGACTTTCTTCTCGCTTTGTCGTGTACAATGATTATTGGCCAAGAATGAAACAACATGATGACTCCTAGATTTTGCATCTGTTCTATGATCTGAATTATATTGTTGATTATAATTATTGCTGCATATTACCAAGAACTCATTCCCATCTTTTTCTTAACATATTTCAGTTAGGCCAATGTACTGCAATTCTGTTTATAACTAAACTTCATAAAGATTCAGAATAATACAGGGTTTCCGCTCATTTTGTTATGCCAAGGTGTGCTAGTAGTATAACTACAAGGATAAAAGAAAAAGGGTTCAACCAATATATCCTTGCATACTTTCTGCTATATTTGAATAAAGTTATTACTTGAAGCCATGAAAGTTAGTCTCCCCAATAGGTTACTTCAAGGGACAAAAAGTTTCCGGACCCTTGGGCCGCCGGGATGCTCAAGCAAGCAAACCTCGTGTGCATTCTTCTTCCATATATCAAATTTGGGATACACAGAGGAATGCGATACCAACATATGCACATGGCCAGAGGCATGCCTAGTCCCATACACAAATGCTTTATCCAGTGGCTTTCCTGTTTGATGGTTCCTTGTCATCGAGCCCATACTTAGAACCAAACTACCTTTTCTTCTTTTTTCGATTCAAGTAATAGTAGGTAGTAGTTTATGAGTACTACTAGCTTGAACGAAAAATGTGAATCACTACTCCATAATAAAATTAACTTAAGAGGGAAAAGTGCTTTTTTCAATGATGATAATGATGATAGCATTTGTGTTTGAAGAAATTATCAAGAAGATGATAAAGAAGAAAAAAGGATATATATCACTCACCTTGTTGACTCGTTTGTTCTCTTTGGGCCTTTTTGGATGCATGAGCCGGCAATTTAAGGGAGATTTTGTTTGTTTCTCTCTTTTTTGATCAAGTCAAGAATTTCCACCACTCGAAGTTTAAGAATATGGAGTGGCACTCACTCTAATGACCTTACCCTTTTTTCCCTTCCTCTTATCTTTTCTGGTAGTACTACTACTACCACCTTTCTATAATTTTTTTATCATTTGATGTGAATTACCCACCGACTAATATTGGATATTGCCATCTCAATTGCTCAACCATAAAGGCCAGCCAGCCAGCCAACCAATTACCAACCCAGGCTTGTCCTTGGCAATACGATGCTATTCCTATACAGTTTTATGAGTGATATCTTTGGCTGATTAGGTCAGCTTTAAAGATAAGAAGCATCATCAATAGTTCAGCAAATTCCAGAGGTGATCACCTAGAGGAAAGGAATATTTGAAGTACATTATTGTGAACCTTTAATTTTCGCCAAAGATAACTTTAAGAACCCCCGGTTAAAGTCTCCATTTAAAATGGTCAAGGAATCAAAAGTTCTCATAATGCATTAATGGACGCTTGAAATCCACTTAACTGTTACAATCTCTCCATAGTAGTAGTATACAACAATACAAGGGTGCCATAAAATGAAAAAGCGAGGAAAGAAAGGGGTAGCTAATTAAGAAGGAATCAATGAGCCAGTATATTCACAACTGCTTTGTTTCCATTTTTTTCTTTACTTAATTCCCATATTTCGTTGCTATTTTTGGGTGCGTAGGACGAGATTGTTTACGGGGAGAGATCTATTCATGTGGGAATACATTAAGCATCATACTATAAGAAATAATAGAAGCATCATACTATGAGAAATAAGAATATTAGACTGATAATGTTGACTAATGAAACGCGGTTTCATGGCTTTAATAGGCAAATTGTATCTTAATTAGGCTTAGCCCAAATATTGCTGCTGATGTAGAGAATCAGTCTCATTCATAATGGTCTTTATTAAATCAGAAATCAGTACGTGTAATATATTATATGACACCTAATAGTAAGAATCTGACGTTGTTGCTTGATAAAGCCGGTGCGTTTTCCTCCTCTGCTTTATAGAGGTTACACCTTATGGTACAATTTGGAACTTCTGAGATATTATTATGAATTGTATCCTACAAATATGACTTCGCTTTAAAACCAAACCAAACAATTGATCTTTGTACGTTGACCAAACTATCACTAATATTCCTCTGTTCCATGTCAGTGTAAATAGATACACAATGGGGTAGTACATTATCTATAAGTATCCAATTTGCACCTTTAAGTATCCAATTTGCACCTTTATAAACTTGAAGTAAAAAATTGGAAAATATGCATTTGACTTGGAATCAGTGGAATTGAAGGAAACCGGTGCAAGTTGGCTTGTGGTACCAGTAAGTTAATGGATATTGGCCGATCGAGGATGTCAATTGTCAAAAGAAAGTTTTTCCAATTAGTATTTAGTATTTTGGAAGTGTAAACTGTACCGACTACCTAAACAAACTAAACATGCAAATGCAGCTTCCTCCTCGGTGCCTTGTTCTCGCGACATATAGAAGCCATGTAATGGAATCGTACTACTAAAATGTTCATGGTTTTTATCGGGATTGGAGCTTCCCGTCTTTGGTAGGATATGTATATTATATATGACTTTACTTTATTAAATACGATATGCTAGATCTCTATTTAAAGCTTTTAAGCTCATAAGACCCAGATGCATGCATAATCTCCTGACTTATGATCGGTTTGTAATATTATAAATTTTCTACCAAAAATGTTAGTTATTTTAATTTAGTTATTCTAAATTCTCCCTGAATCTTGCTTCGAATGTAAACCACTATAGAGGTGGCAGTCTTAGTGCTCAGAATATTGCTGATTGCAAGCAAAGTGAAAAGTGAATACAGTCGAATCAATTGATTTGTTTCGGGAGTTAATTTTGCATATATTTTTAAGTGTTTAAGATAGTACGCATTAAGGATGGTTTTCTTCCTTAAATGTCATAATTTCGTACCAGAGTCGATGTAATGTCATTTAACCGAACTCATCTTTCATATTGCCAAATAATTTTTTAAGAGACAAACTGAAAACGATGCAACAGTTCACAGTATGCTAACGGAAACAAAATAAACTAGCGATATATTTTATCACGGTCAAAATGTATCAATATTAGTTTTGAGCATTAACCTTTGACGTCATTACGATTTGACCATGTTATGTTGATAAATCTTAATGAGTTAGTGCCTCATCAATCTGTTGCAAATGGCATGGAATTAAGAATAGGATCTTTATACTTATAAAAAAAAAAAAAGAATAGGATCTTTATACTAATATCGAAAATATACTATGGTTTTTTCACTGTTGCCGTGAATCATTTTTAAAGAAAAAGAATCATCCTAGTATTTATCAAGTGAAAGGACTGACTAATTGGCATCACCAGTAGTCCAATGCAAGGACCTGTTACTGTAATAAGGAAGCCCCACCTCGTTGACTCATACTAATCTCAGCAATCCAACACTCAAATACGCACCAGTGTTATTTATGTACTTTCTATAAGAAAAAGAATTTAGCTTTTTAGCCATTTGAAGTCGATAATCCCATTCTATACATTTAGTAAGAAATCGATATATTTTGAGGGAAAAACAAAGGGAAACAAATTCATTGACCGCATACCCAAATAAATGACCATCAAGAAATTGCTAATACTCTAAATTATTTAGGCCAAAAGCTAGAGTAATTTGCAAATGAGAGCTTACTGGAGGACATTATAGGAAATATGAATAAATACACATACGAGCTGCAAATTTAGTTAGTTATATTGAATTTCGGTACATATAATCCTGATTATCGAATAAATAAGGAAAATTTTATTTTCATAACGTGTTAATTAAACCCACACACACATGGCATGAAAAGCCGAAGAAACGCAAATCCACATCCTTAAGGATCGTGTTACTTTCCTTGAGGCTCCTACAGATAATACTGTCCAAAAAGGAAAAGTGAAGGCAGCCCTAAAATTACTGCAACATTTCTTTTTTTGGTAAAACCAAAAAAGAAAATAGACCTTTTCAAAAACACTAGACATCTTGTTTCCATTTATTACAAATTAAATGAACGAATCTGAAATTTTCATACTAATGGGTCACATGAGATAATTCTTTTTTTTTTTTGGACATAATATCAAACTAGATACTTTGCATGCTAGACCAAACATCTTATTCTGACAGGAAAGGGATTGTTTTCTTTTCTAGTCTTTTCTGTTTCAGCTTTCTAGGTTTCCAAGGACCAACATATGGAAGAAGTATTTAATGTAAAAATCAGATATGTTTACGCATGCTCAAGGGTATTGAATTCATTAAATGGTACTAATATCTTGTATAATCTTCTGCTGCTTCAGCAAATCAGATCTGGTTTTTAAAAGTAAGCTTGAAACAGTCAGAAACTGAGACAGAGGAGCAAGAAAATGGCTGTGAGAGAGAAGGTATGAGATGGAACAGTCGCAAAAAGGTAGAATTTGCTTACGACCTGTACAATGCCAGTAATGCCAGGTGGTGGAAGCTATTTTGCTATTAATAAAAAGTTACAGAAGATTTTATTTTGATCAGAAGAAGAACTTACTTTGAGAATGACATTTTCAGTTGAGAAAACGACCGGTGAAACAACTAGCACAACAGCTGGAAACCTTTGAACAGAACCCAGTAACAAGAATGCTTCAAGAATCAAGACACTTAATTCCCACCCAACAAACAAATTAAACAAACGAACCCAGAAATTCTAACTTCAGATTCTTACATGTAATCAAGAAGGAGTAACATATAAGTAGTAAACTTACTATGTTGTTTCTCTTTGTTTTTTTTTTCTAACTCAGTTTTGTTACAGAAACAGAACTAGCTATGAATGAATTACAGTTAGAATTTGCGCGAAGAAATAGTTTTGAGGATAAATAAGAACCATGTAAAAATGAAGAACAAAAGAAGAACAAATTTCTGCATGATTTTTAGATCACAAAATCAACACGCAAAAGTATGCCAAAATTTTTCTTACTTAAAAAGGAACTGATCAATCATCACCGTCTGCTGTAGTTCACGAATTCTGCATCGGACACTGCAGAGAGCTCGATTTGGCTAATGTCATCATCATCAACTGGGGCAGGAAGATTCAGGTCAATCAAGCTCAGGTTGTCTCCAAATTTTGTGGAGTTACTTGTAGTAGCAGTAGCAGTATTTGCAGCAGCAGCTACACCAGTTACATGAGATCTCTTGTGCCCTCCCAGAGCTTGCCCGGATGAGAAAATTCTATTGCAATATGGGCATTTGTGGATTTTCTTCTCTGGAACAGAACCCGAAGTACCTGCATTAGTGTCTGCTGGTTCTTGAATTGGTGCAGAGACTTTCAGCTTCTTGTGACTTGCTCTGTGCCCTCCCAAAGCTTGATAAGATTTAAAGACCTTATTACATGTTTCACACTTGTACTTTCCTCGAGCACTCTTAGTTGTTGTACTCTTGCAAGATTTGTAGAATTCATCCGATTCATCTGTTGTTTCTTCAATGGACTTTTCAGCCTCTGCTTCCTCTTCTTGTTCGTATTGGTATAATTCTTGTTCTTTTCTCTTCCATTTGTCTCTTGACAACATCATGAGACAGAAAGCAACATCTTCTTCCGTTGTGGTGTCAGAGATTGAACTCACCGGTTCAGGCTCGGCCCATGACTCGGTTGTCTTACTGAGTTTGCTAAAACTATGCTTCTTAATTACGTTGTTGTTGATGTTGGTGTTGATGATGATGTTGTTGTTGTCTTGTTCCTGTCCTCGTCTCTGGTGATGATAATATTGATGTTCCAAGAATTTACGTGTCCGCTTAGATCGTCTTCGAGTTGGGTTCTTGGATGACTCGGTCTCGCTCTCTCTGTCTTGAAGAACAACAGACCCTGCATCAATGGCAAACGAGAACTCTGGATCTCCCAGGCGAATACTTCTCTTGGGATTCTCTCTCAGGCCATAATAAGCACCCTTGTCTTCCCCTTCACCTCCACCTTCATCCTCTGAAGATGATGAAGAAGAAGAGGGCGATGCGGATGAGGCTGACTCAGTATCTTCACCGAGTTGGATGGGTGGATATTCTTCCTCTGGCTTTGGAGGAATTGGAAGGTTCAACAAATGAGACCTCATGTGACCACCCAAAGCTCTTCCATTAGAGAAGGTCTTGAAGCACAACTTACACCTGTGTCTCTCCATTAACAGACCCAACAACAACAGCAAGAGAGAGTTAGAAGAAGAAGAAGAAGAAGAAAGAATATATATGTATATATATCTGGCCCTGTTTCTCTCTCTGTGAAAAGTTTGTGAGCTCTGGATTTCTCTTTCTCTAAGGGGGAAAGAAGTTGAGGGAGAGTGGAAAACTAAAAGCCCAAAAAGGAGTAGGTGACAAGCATCCCTCCACCAAGAGAGATATATACAACAAAGTTGCAAAATACTACACTGTTCCCTGAATTAACAATTTTGATTTTTGCAGTAAATTGGCTTTTGTTTTAAAAACGGCATTAGAACAATAAATAGAACACAATTAAAGCGTATGCATGAAAGGGAGGAAGAGCGACATGTAACATGCGAGGCTTGCCCGTTTCTGTATTTATTCTCAGCCATTCTTTTCTCTTCTCCATCCATCTATTCCCTAAAATACCCTTCCCTATCAAACATTTAAAAAAACATAATTTTTTCACTGAAATTGGCAATTTTTGTAATTCCCTTGATATTTAAGATATCATCATTTTCTTTTTCTAAAAATGAAAGAAAAAAGGTATTACTATCTGCCAGTTTGAGCAAAGATTAGAGTAGTTAGATACTCTATACATATGTTATCCAAGATTTTACTACAAGGGATTTTATTCCAAATTTTAATTAGATAACGTGAAAAAGTTTAACTAAACACTAAATGGAGCAAGCTGCAACTGTCCAACCATTTTTGGTTTCAATATCTGAATAGAACAAAATATCAAATTTGTAATTATTTTATTCCCTTTTATCTCACTGTTAAGAAAATAACTGAATATCCTTTAAATTATTTTTTTGCATTTTGTGAGGTATATAAAGAAAAAAATTCTCAAACTAGAAGGGTATTGTGGGAATTATGAGGAGGTTAACCAGAAAGAACTGCTCCTTGTTTCACTGTCTGTACCAGTTAGGAAAACTGCTGGGTTTGTTGTAACGATGAGCACAACATAAATCCACAAAAAATGCCCTCTTTTGTGAGAAGACGACTCCACAGCGTAAATATCGAAACTATGAACATATGTACACATACACACAAATCAGACTAATTTAGAATCCTTAAATCCCACAAAAGCATTTATCACGCGGCTTGGCCACCTCCTCATCTCCTAATATTAGGACACTCACTACAGTATATATCGCCAAAATGTGTCATCATCGGTCTCTCATTTTGTATTGCAAGTTACTTTGCTTACAAAATATGGGTTAGTAGTGCTAGAAAAACAAACAAATTACTAGTCTCTAGTTGCTAGAACTTGAAAAGGTCACCTTGGTAAATATTGAGCGGCCAAAGAAGTAATCTTCTTCTTCTTTTTTTTTTCTCAGATTTAATTGGTGGGTAAATTAGCTTCTTCAAAATACTTTTTAACCTTTGCAACTGGGCGTGTTTAGTGGTGATGGACCAGATAAATTAGGACCCTACTTGAATATTGTCAACTCACTACATTCATCTACCGAATTATGGATTGACATGTGAGAGTATTACTACTTTGTTCCAATTGGCCAGACTGACGTAGCTGTTTCTTTTTCCTGGCTTAATGTTCTCTCTAACACCGTATATTAAACAAGAGATTTGTTGTGTTCCTTTTCTTACACAATATTCTCCCTCAATTGCCAACGTTGGCAGCTTTAGCATTGCCGGCTGGTCCGGCTACCTGCCTTTTCCCCTCCATTTCAATATT
Source organism: Turnera subulata (assembly GCA_028386065.3). Taxonomy (NCBI): domain Eukaryota; kingdom Viridiplantae; phylum Streptophyta; class Magnoliopsida; order Malpighiales; family Passifloraceae; genus Turnera; species Turnera subulata. Next base: position 26,334 of record JAKUCV010003182.1, on the reverse strand, counting down.
TTAGTATTATAAATTAATTAAATGACATTTAATTAAGATCTCTTAAACAAATGGGAATATGCAACTCTTTTTCGGGTAACTTTCCTTCAAATTTGGATCTTTGGTTGAAATGTCTGATGAAGGGAAAACGAAGGGTGGGAAATGTGTAGGAAACTAATTTAACTTCCCCTTCCACTGAGAAAGCGCTTGTTTTCCATGGGCGAGTAGTAAATGCCGTTTTGTTAGGGGTTAGTAGACCCAGTCCTCGACCTAGTGTGCCACCCATTTATTCTAACACAATCGCACTCCATGTGGAAAACACCCAATTACACGTTCCTGTTGGAGGATAAAGTTTTTTCCCAAATTTCAACTTCAGCTACAAGTACTAGTACTGATAGTAGGATTAGAGCGTAGTAGGATACCACACTTGATCGATATAGCTTGAGAGCACCATAGAATTTGCTATCTATTCTCATTAACTACAAAGCATCAATAAGATTCAATACGCGTTGAATTAATAAAGCTTCTATTGGTCTCACAACATTGACATATGTAGCGGCAACACTTTGGTATTAATTTATTCCACTACCAAGTCAAAATGCACACAATATAGCTAGTATAATGACGAACTTAAATATGGTCACATACCTTGATGGCCGAAGCACGTTTTGGCATTGTTTCTTTCCCCTCGCTGTGTACAATGAACTTATAAGAATTCCCTCAAAACCGTAAGGTCATGAATAATATAATAAATATAGGTTGATGTTGTGTTAAAATGTCGTCATCTATGTTTAGATGTTACGAGAAATGTGGTTCGCTCGAGGTTACACTACGGTTTTTGACAAGGAATATCTAGTTAGGAACCTTAATGGCATGAGAGCTCGATTCCAACAAAGCAAACCAGGAAAGTGGCTCCATACATTTGATACCTAATACAGTACTGATATCTGATCTTTACCATATTCAATTTGATTTGACAGGTACTCAATTTCTTTCGCGTGAGCAATATCCTGAATGCACCTCTGTTGCACATAGATATAGTAATGGAGCAAGCATTTAGTAATAAGTATGATCTTTATCGTCCCTCTTTATCACCTTGATCCTGTAGTCACCAATATTTTTGACATCATGATTCATATATATGTAGTATGTACCCGTATTGGGAATCTTGATTAGGTGAATTCATCAATTAATTGGCAAGATATCCCCTTACCAGCATCAACAATGGTACTTACGATCACTATCTAGTGTACAGAATTATATAGGAAAATATATATAATTCAAATCCTGATACAGTTGACTCGTACAGAATCATAAAAATAATTCGCCCCCCGCCCCTGATATCGAACAAAGTAGTCAAAGACGACTATCAATTTATTGGAACAAAATTTGGAATATATATCGAAATAACAATAAGGAAAACATAAAATACTTCACGCCTGATTGTGCAACACCATTTAATTGTGAAATTAAGGATACCCTTTGTCTCTCAACATATGTAGAGCACGTATGACTCTCAAAAATCAAATTATTAATGCATATACTAACGTGGTTCAGATTTTAAGCGACAAGTATCTACACATATGTTTGGTAAGAAGGGTGATGGGTGGATTTCATTTCAATTCCCAATACAGTTAAATTCTTCACAAACAATGACATTCATTTCAATGTGTGATTCGTCAATACAGATTAAACAATTGTCAAGTAAGTTTGACAATTAAATGACAAAGAGAAAACTAAGAAGAAGAAACTGATGACGTGGGATGAACTCTTTGATGATTCAGCATCACTTGTTGGGCCTAGAGACAAGGTTATTAGGTTTTAATGACGGACCTGAAGCGGGGCACCTTTCCAAGCCCATTTAAGCCAGTTTTAGAAGGCCCTGATGAGCCCGTATATGAAAAAAGTATTAAAACTTAAAAGTTCGAAAAAAAATTTTAAAAGTAATTAAGCTACATCCTAAAAACTATCAGAATTTTCCAAAGTCAATTTTCACTCTGCAAATTATGGGTACAGGATACTCCAATTTAAAATCCATGACGTGAGCATATTAAAATTGCTATTAACTGCAGTTCAAACCAGAAATATCACTCCTATACTTTTTTCCCCTTCATTTATTACTGTTTGGTTATAAGACGACAGCCTTTCTGGCTAAAAATAGCACGAATGAATGAAATTTAGTCATTTGCATGGCTTATGAAGGGATTTGGACAAAGGACAAAGCATAGGAATATACTAAACAGAGTGTAAAGATTGGGAAGGGATATGATAATTGTGGCCATATTAGAAAGTTGTTTACAATGTGATATCTGCGAAGATGCAATGGTGACGTGGGTTTGGGGTAAAGTTATAAAACCTAAACCAGATTCCCACCATAGTGATTTTTCTTTCCTGTTTTTGGTCAAACCACTATTGTGATTAAGAGCTAGTGACTGTTACTACCACCAAGTTTCCCTTTTGGAACTAAGTGCTTTCCAGGTCTAACTAAGCAAAAAATTGTCTTGTATTACACACACACCATGTCTTGGCCACTTATCGGCTCCTAAATGTAGAAGTTGGTCTTGTTTAAAAAATGGGGTGGAGGTTGGTTCATGCATGGTTCAAGGTTGCCAAATTCATTAGCGTGTAAGAATCTTAATTAGCTTCTTATGCTGAGGATCTGAACTCATTTCTCTTCCTAATATTCGCTTTGGATGCCATCCATCTCGGATAAGAACACTCGTTGGCCTAAAATATACCTACCGTAAACAAAATAGGAAGAAAAGTAATAATACGGTTATCATTTTTTTTATGGTAGGACTTAGGAGACTACTGAAATTACTTTGAAAATGGCTTTTCTTTTTCTAGATTAGTTGCTAAATAAATAAACCTTGATAATTAATTAGACGGCCAACTGGCAATAAACTTTAATGGGAAATTCTGCTCCAACGAAAAGAGGGTTAAGGGGATGACAGTTTCGTCCCCTTTTTCTCTTTTTTGGTATTTGCACTTCTCAAAAAGTTAACCCAACAAATCTCAGCTCCATGTTTTCCAAGCTTGTGAGGTTGATTGTATTGTCTGTTGGCTTCGTCAATAACTGGAACTTTCAAGTACTAGTTTTTCGTCAAATTGACAATTAATATGATCAAAAACAAGATTCACAACCAAACTCGATGAAGTTTTCAATATTGAAGGCAAAGAATTGTTGGCGATTAGATTACTAATTAAGATGGTGCACTCTCCACCATTATCAATATCTGAAAAATATAGTGCATATCCTTAAGGTGAGATATTCTAATCCACATTAGGCACACCATATCTTTACACGATCATTATAACTTGCGACTCTGGACCAGTTGGGCGGTAGAAGTGTGAACCTTTTTCTTTCCCTCCTTTTTTTCTTCTTTGGAAGAGTTCTTTTTCTTTCTTTATTTTTTGATCTGGACTTGATGAATTCCAATTCTTAAAAAAAAAAGAAAAACAGAAGTAAAAGTGTAAATCTACGCCCTTCTTTTTTCCTTCTCTTTCCTGGTTGCCAACCCCACAAAATGCCCATTTTGAAAATCATAATAAGAATACAAAACAATTTTCGGGTGTTTAAAGTAATAAAAATTGAAGACAAATATATAGTCAACGCTGTACTCTATTGAAAAACAATATGTAAAAGATGATATTCAGTTGAAGGCGGTGAGCTAGAATTTGAAAATTAAGAAAAAGAAATGACAATTGGACTAATGTCACCTCACAAAGTGTCTCGGGCCCGAATCAACAAATGAGGCTCATCGGGTATCAGCCACTAAAACATGGAAGGGAAGCGTTGCAGGCCCACAATGAACACAGGCTTGAGCTGGTCCCGTTGTCCGTTGTCGTCGCCGTAGTTCGCCGCCGCCGCACGCACAGGGTTAGTGGCCCTAATCACTAAGGGTCAACCATTTGCCAACTTTGCAGGTAAGCTGGCCTGGAAAACATGGTGAATGGTGATCCGCTATACATGGCAAAGCCAATTCTTCCGCTGATCTTGCACATGTCACATAAGCCAAATTAGTAGCTCATCTGCCCAAAAAGCCCTCTCCAACGCCAACTGAACTGATCTCATGTCCAAAACTAACATAATAGTCAATGCCTGACTTGGGGCTTACCCATGATGTCAGAAAAATTTGGAAATAACAGTAATAACAATCATAAGCAAGGGACACCCTGAAATTGTTTAATAGGAGAGGATACAATTCTGGTTTAAGGAAGCTCAAATGCTGCTGGTTCATCCTAGTCTAATGCATCGCAGTATTATACTTATCTTCTGCAATTAATACAACTATAAAATACGGCTAAAAATGATCAACCTGGTAGATGTAACAATCTCAACAAAACGAAGAAAAACATGTGACAACTACTACTTACAAACTCCTAAAGCTACCTTGAAAAGTACAGGCTTTTATTTCAAAATCTTTTCGATTATATATTAATCATCGGATATATATGGGATCAATTTCAACAATCCCAGAAAAATGGTTACATTGAATGGTGTTGACGTATAGTTATAAACCTGTATTTGAGTCTCTAATTACAGTGTATAGGTACAAAAGAAAAAAAAAGATTATATGATTTTAAAAAAAAACTCTCCTCACATATATGGCTTCACAAAATTTTTATGGGTTAGCTCCCACATCAGTAGTAGTTGTACCAATCCCCACCTGCAACCATGGAGATGAACCTCCGCTCATGTTGATGTCCTTTAGTTCACTAAGCTTTGCTAACTTCACCTTACTGTCTGCCTCATCATCCACGGTAGTCTGCATTGAACTACAGAAATTGTTGGTGGTGTCGACGTTGTTGTTCATCATCATATTATCATCCTCATTTTGGTGGTGGTGATTCTCATCTTTCTCATTTGCACCAACTCCCACCCAAGGCTGCAGATAAATCTCCGTAGTAACTTCGAAGTTGTTTGACTGGTTTGTGTGGCGATCTCTTCTTCTTAGACCCATATGATCATCGGCAGGAGCTGGGAGGTTGAGATCGAGTGTAAGATCGAGCGGCTCAGAGTTGTCGATAAGCTTAGCTGCCGGTCGACTTTGTTGAATGTGCTCCATGTGATGATCCTGAAATGGATGAAACTTAGCCAACGAGGACGCGTCCTGTGTATTTGACGTGATCCAATGACATCTCTTGTGGCCACCTAAGGCTTGTCCCGATGAAAACACACGGTGGCATATGGAGCATTCATGGACCTTTGATTTCCTCTTGGAAGGTGAAGCCAATGGAGTATTTGAACCCTGATCAAATTGCATAGTGGATGACTGCTTGGATGGGAAGAATTCTTCATGTGTAATAACATCATCATCCACTAGACTATCATCTAGGCCTTGATCGAGCCGGGCTGCAAAACATCCTTTAACCTTCTTGTGACTAGCTCTATGTCCACCTAACGCTTGATGGGAATTGAAGACTTTCTTGCATGCTTTGCATTCGAACAACCCTTTTGCCACCGTCTTGGCCTTGTCCACATGATGAGGTGCTGCTGCTGCTGCTGCCTTGTACGCCGCAGGAACAATAAAATTCACCGTATTCCTCCTCTCCTCTTCCTTACTAGCGGAAGCACATGACTCCTCCGGCTCAGCAACTAGAGGATCAACATTCGCATTCGATAACATCATGAGACAATTCGCTAGATCTTCCTCCTCGCTCGACGGACAAGTTGAGTTGAAATTACCCACTTTTGCCCTGAATGATCTCTTCCTTTTGGACCAACCACAACCTCTCCTCCCCATGCCATCCTCGTAATCCGATCCCGGAGAGGACAAGAGGGACTCGGCGTCCTCGGAGCTGCATTTACCGTGTTCAAGAAAAGATTTCCAAGACAAGAATTCCTTGCCACAATTCTCACAAACCCGACAACTCTTGAGTCTATTGGGGTTTGTCCTCAAGGCATACATGCGCTTGTTGCTAGGGGGCACATTACCTCCCAATTTATCTTCCCAATCGCTTGCAGGATCTTCATCCTCATCCATGTGACCACTCTCGTCCCCTATCCCGTGTGCCCTCATGTGTCCACCTAAAGCTCTTCCACACCCGAACCCTTTCTTGCAAATCTTACAAAAGTGCTTGAAGTCTGATTGTTGCTCCACAATCAGAGCCATGCAACGAAACAACACACGAATAATAAGAAGGGTAAAATACCACCACAGCGATGTTTCTGTCTCCCTCAAGAGAATTAAGGTAAGAAATTTCGAAGAAAATCAAAATTGGTTTAGTTTTTTTGTTTGTAATTTTGGTTTAAGGAAAAAAAAAAAAAGAAATTGATTTAGTTAATGAAGTGAGTCGACATGCAAGGATCAAGGAAGGAAGACAATTAAAAAGGGATCGATGATGGAGTTTTTTATTCTTGTAGTAAACATGGTTGTAGGGTTGTATGGTGAAGAGGAGTACTAGCCTCTGGCCAGTCCCAGTTTCTAGATATAGTAACGGTTGGTTTTTGTGGATACGGTGATGGGGAGATAAGTGTGAAATAATATACTTGAGGAGTGTGATGACAAGTGGTAGGAGGTTAATGGGGTTAGAGACTTTTTCTAAGGCCTTGGTGGTGGTGGCGCCGCCGGTCAAAAAAATTAAAAAAACCTAAGGACGTCCGTACCTCAAGTGTAATGTGTAATAAAATAAAAATGTGTGTTGTGTGAGTTGTGTTTGTGGGTGTGTGTGTGTGTGTTTTTTTTTTGTGTGACTGAGAGAGAGTGAGGGAAGGGGAGGAGTAGTGAGGGGAGTGAAAGGGGAAAGAAGAGTGGTTCTAACTGCCGTTGTCTATTCATATCCCTTCAATTCCAAGCCAAGAAAACTAACTCATGCTTCTCCTTGTCTGTCGGTTGGTTCAATCTGCTTTTCCACACAAATAATATGCGCTCTATCATCACTATAATTGTCACTACAAACCTATATCTCTCTGCACGTTTAATTAACCTTTTTGCCCCTCCCTTGTATGATCATTTTGGCCTAATTATTGTGTAATTAGTTGTGCCAGTTTTGCCTAATTACTCTATGGTCTACTACTCGATCTTAGTCCAAAGACAGAGTGTGAGACGCTGACCTCTGAACAACATATTCGGTTTTATATATATATAAATGTTGATTCTTTAAGAATCACATCAATCATCATTAGATCATGTAAATGACGGCAATGCGATGTATATCTCTATGCCTTCCTTGCTGAGGTTCTATTCAACCAAGCATACACATGCTTTATATATATATGATCATGTTTCTTGCGTGAATAATCTAGAGTTAATTATTTGTCCTTATACTTACAATAACACACTCATATTTTTAAAGATGTCGTTAATTAATGTTATAGAAACTACTGATACGATTTCATTCATTAAGAAAATATATATGGTCTGAATTAATGAATGAAATAAAAATGTTGTTCTTCCCAAAAGGACAACCAGACATTGAGCTTCAACTAGGCATATGTTGTTGGAATTACAACCGAAGAGGGATAATAACTTCAAAAATTAATTTGGGTCATTATAACTTGTACTAATTGTTGTTTCCACTGATGAAGTGGTCAGTAAAATGTGAGCTAAGCAAAGGTATTGGATGCACAGGTACAGTGGGTTTTAGTCAATACTGATAATTATGTTTGCTTCGGTTGAAAGCCTTCACAAACCCTGTTGGTTACTTAAGTAGTGACATTGAAAGAGTTAATTAACACAAAGACTTTGAATGTTGAAATAGCAGCTAACCTTTGATAATTCTTTGTCTAATGAATGCTGTGAATTGTGTTCTTTTGGAGAAGTTTGGGGTGGATCATAGGCCGGTCTAAAGATGGTCTTATTGGGGTACAAAAGTCGAAATGAGTTCTTCTTTGGGTGAAAAAAGAAAAAAACTAAATGGATAAGCCCATGGCTTTATCCCTAGCTACTCCTCGCACTATACATAACGTAACAATTATTAATAGGGAAAGAAAACAGTCTAACACTCTGCTTGTAAAGACGTGGGCGTATCCAAAGAAAAGATAAAAGAGAGGAGTGTCGATGCTTGGTTCGAAGAAGCAAAATTCTGAGATCTATTATTCTTCGGTAGGTTTTTTTTCCTTTGGCTTGTAAACAAAGAAAAAAAAAGTCTTTTAATCCTTATTTTCTTTTTTTAAAAAAAAATAGGTGAAAAATATCTGTTTTTTAATATAAATAACATCTTTTCCATCTACTCCTTAAATGCGAATTTTTAGTAATTACGAATTCTTTAACGGTAAACCGAAAAGAGTTGAGTGTACCCAAAAGGAAACAATTGAGAGAGATAACAGGAAAATGCCCATTTATATAGTGCATGACGGCATTTTCCACATACATGGAAGTCTAGTACATCAAAATACTACCAGCTAACCATAATAGGATTTTATATATCATATAGTATTAATGTCTTAATTACTAGCCAATACATTAGAAATTGACAAGTGATCGGTAAGTTTTCCCGGGTTGCCAATCGGCCGGAATGACACCGGCTGCTACAATTGTCTCGCCAGAGCCGTCAGATGTTAACTTGAGAGACAACGGACCACGTAGGAGTGAGCCCGAGTTAAGTTGCCAAACTGCACCCCATGAATGTTGCATAGGCAGCCACGAATCGGAATCCGTCGCCTGTTTCAATTCCACCGACGAAATTTCACCGTCCCCATCTTCATATTCCACTAGGGTAGCAAAATAGTAGGGGTTGGATCCGGCATCAACGTGAAAAGTCACTGTCCGGCCTGGATACTTGCATTGGCTCCTGCAATTGGCAATCGTTAGATTAACGAACAAATTAAATTAAATGTACGGTTCAATCAAACAATATAGATTTGACAACCAAAAAAATATTTACGTCAACACAAATATATGTGGTGTCATATTTGAGCAGAAGAGAGAAAGAAAAGAAAATGCCCATAGGTTGGTGGTTGACAATGGTTATACTATATTACTATAGCCAAAAAGAACAGTGATAACAGGAATTCGTGAGTCACGTGTTCAATTTTAAAAATATTGGTTCATTTACGAAATTCCTGCGTCAATACTATAATCTACCCAATTAGTCAAAGATACTGTATACTAAAACAAGCACACAAAGATTGATCAATTTTTATAATGTAGAATCTGAAGCAACAAAATAATATTATTAAATGCAATGGCGATTCTATCGTATGCGGCAGTTATGATGAGTGGTAGACTGAATATATATCCATATTTGTCATTTCTATATATATATATATATATGATCTATGTCTCCATATATATGTCAAGAAATCATTTTGATTGACTTTGAAAAATATAAAAATGTACTTTGTATATTCAATCTGTAAGACGCCAGCGTTACGCAGTTGTTCTTCTTGGCCAGGTTTAGCCATGGCTCCAAAAGAAGTGCCACTTAGATCAAAATGAGCAGACTCTGAGGTGCAACCAGGACACTGATCTGTTATGACAACAGTCACTGGATTCCCCGAACATGCTGCATTTGATGTGCACCTCACCTAGAAATGGACACCAGATATATCAAAATTAAGAACTATATCACATATATATGCTAATTAGTTCTTAGAGAATAATGGACGGTAAAGTTAGTCTAATTTGTTTTCATACCTGATAACATGCACCACAGCCTTCGCCAGATTTGTACAGAGAAGGGCCTGCAGCTGAAATCATTGAAGAAAATGGTGCTTGCTCTACTGCAGTCCCGTAGCCACAAGCTCCTCCTACATTTGATGGTATATATGCATGGATTATATTGTATGCTTTGTAATAAAAGGAACGCTAATTAATTAACTGTCAATTAATTAGCTTGTTTTCAATTGATTACCATCGCTTCCGGCACCGGTTCGACTACCGTACCAGGTTGCCCCAGCTGGTGACCAATTAGAAGCAGCTTGCACCATTGATACATTGAGGAGTTTGGGATTGAAGCAGTAGCACGAGTGGACCAGGAAGAGAAGTACAAGAACAAACACAATTGATTGTTTGACATGGAAAAGGGCCATTCTTCTAGCTGATAAATCACTAGCTAACTGTAGGATTAGAGCTAAATCGGCTATGGAACTTTTTAGTGTGGTGTATTGGCTTAATGAATAATAGGCTGGTATTTATAGATAGTTACAGTCTTAGTCATGAGAGGTATAAAGCAAAAGACTGTATCAATTAAGGCATCCGTAAGTTAGGGGCCATGTGTCATCAGAACATTAAATTTTCATTATTTCAAGGAAGAAAACAAAGTAGTAAGATTTTGTAGAATATACCATGGAGAATATGGACAATGGATCGGATGGGTCAGGATGTGCATCAAAGATTTCGTTGACAACGACAGTATCAACGGAAATAACGCCCTTTTAATCTAAGTACTTAGATCCGATATTCAATATCCTAAAGTATAGTATAAAAGAAAATTTTGGGTATATGAGTAAGATATGTAGACCTATCTTTCTTTATGCACTATGTAACAAAACTCTCAATTCCAAACTTATGCCTTTCAATCGTTCTCAAAAAAAAAAAATTATGCCTTTCGATTCCTTATTTTTTGTGCTCTCCTTTATGGGAAAAGAAATTGATTTTTTAGGAAAAGATTTCATAGTTTTTTTGTTCAACAAGGTGATTGAAAACTTGAGTTTTCCTTCTATGACCAGGGGGTTTCTGTTTTGGCGATTTTAGCATTCAATTTTCAATCGTACTATTTCGTAGTGTTAGAAATATTACCAACCACAGCAACTTTGTTTTCATGCATAATCACCATCCCAATTGAATTAATCAAGCTAAAGCTACTACTCATTCCCGCTTATGGAGATTAATGAACCTAGCTAAACCCAAAGAACCAATCGTCACTTTGATCAGAATGTAGCTTACTTCCGTCTCTACTTACATTTGGAAGAAGAAGTCCACTATAATCACTGAAGACAATAAGCAAAAGGGAAAATAAACAAAGCCAAAAGTTGAGCTTGGACGGAAATGGCTGCACATTAATTAAGACGGTTAAGTCTACTTTCCCGGGCCCGACATCAGTTAATCATGTACTAATTAATTTCCTCGTAATTAATTCTGTAACTTTCTTGAAATACATGTCTCCGTTTTCTAAGGGATACGTAGAAGATTTGCAGTTGTAATTGAAAGCGAAAAATGTTCGTTAATGTTGCCGTTAATGGTGGTTAGTAGCCTTTGAAAACCTCACCTCAATTCTCTATTGGACGGTTAGAGGTAAACCCAATTTCTAGCCCAAACCCAACGACCACGGGATCTTTGGCGGAGATTGGGGTGTTTTTTTTTTTTTGTCAAATATTGTGTGTTAAATGATGTCCAAGCTATGGGCTTGGTGGTAGACTACTTGATATAGACTAATATATCTACATGTTGCATTTTCTGTCTATGGGTCTAGACCAATGGTAGTTTTCTTTTGCCTCAGTTTAATGCATGCCCTTTTCTTCATCCTTTGTATGGCATAAATCAAGCAAGTGAGAGTACGTACACATGGTTGTCATTATCAGGTTGTGTAGACTTGGAGGGAATTAAGATGGGGATTGAGTCCTTTCTAATAAAATAATGAAGCTAATTGCACATGCCTTTCATTTTCACTTGGTGAAGAAAACGTACTAGAGTTTTTTTTTTTATTGTGATGGCACGTAAATTCCTCTGGTTTGCACTCGAGTGTGCTGTGTACCTGAATTTCAATCATATTTTGAAGTCATATAAGTAGAAAGAAAAATTGGTCTGTTGTTAATCAACAAATTATATACTTTTCTCTTAGTATTCATCACAATGATATCCAATTCATTAGCACCTGTTAAATACCTAAAATCCAATTGAAATAGGCAAGGCGTTAATTTTTACTTTACAAAGATGCATATTAAAAACGTAAAAAATAAAGATTTTCTTCTTTAACGACAAAAAGGAGGGTAATTTTGAAGGATGAAAGAATGAAAACAGAAAGGGGAATTAAAATACACTGAAACCCATAAGTAAGGCAGCAGTTCAGGCTTCCCATTTCACAGTCCACTAATCCAGCCGATTGAATTATCTAAAATAGGCATTAAGCCCAGCCATTTACGGGGCCCAAGTAAAGAACTGTAAAAACAATAACGTGGAAACAGTCTCTGATATGCCAATACTAAACCCCTTTTGGGGCACTAATTTTCTCCCTTGGCTTAATTACAGGCCTATCTCGGGTGCTTCTGATGTGATTTTATTTCAGTGAAGTTTGAACCAAAATTTACATTGAAACTGGATGAGGAGGCCCTCCCTGGCCTTGCTTTCGTTTGTGATTTTATTTACCTTTTTTTCTTTTCTTTCTTTGTGACGTTAAAAAGAAAAAGAGAATCCACAGCAGGGACACGTGAACAGAGCATTAGGCATAATGCCACAGATCAAGGAACATGAGTCCAATACTAATGAAACTAAAACAACCAATTGGATTTGGAGTCTAAGAGAAGCATTACGTACATCATCATGGCCCATCAAGGTCCAAAAACATGAAACGTTTAGTAGCAGAAAAGCATGAACATGAATGTGAAACATAAACGGAGCCACATCAAATTGAAACATAATTTGACGAAACTAAATATTTACAATTTGTCTATTATGGATACCTGTAAATAAAAAGAATGGTATATCATGAAAGGCATGTAGGATTTGGGAGACATCTTTACAAATTTGGCAAGAAAGCTTCAAATCGACATCGAAAATATTACTACTCACTGTGGCTGTTTTTCTAGATGATATCAGCAAAAATATATTGTTCTCAAAAAGAAAGAAAAAGAGGCATGGAATTTCAAGCCCAGGGAAAAATTTTCGCTAAGCAAAGCCAGGCATCTTGGTCCGGCATCAAATTAATCCTCAGGAATTCACCCTCTCGCACTCGTCGATCCACTCGCTGTAGACATCGATTGGTTCAGTGAGATATGTGATCTTTGTGCCGTACTTAGCCATGCAGATGCTGCATTCCACGGTGCCAGTCATCTCCTTCTTGTCAAAGAAGCAACCCACAGATTTTGCATGGTTGCAGAAGGGGCAGGTGAAGATGGTGTCAAGCTTTGGCGCTGCCTTCTTCACTGGACGGTTTACCCTCGACTTCCTCCTCGCCATAACCCTGAACTAATTAATGAATTATATATTCTCAGGAAAAAAAAAAAAAGTTGTTGAAGACTATTTTATTTGTGTTCTCGTTAATTCTTGTGGTATAGCTTTCTTTTATATATATATACAAGTTGGGTTACAAATCCTGTTTCCGAGAGGGTTAAGGAATGATACTGATGATAATCCCGTAATGGGTAGGAAAGGCAACAAAGTAATTACATGGATGATGACGCGTCTAGACTGTTAAAGAGTTCTTTTTTATTAACCGACTCTAAGGCTACACGGATGAAAGATAGACACATTAAGGTGAGACTGCAAAATGTGAAAGTTTTTTAACACTTGCTTTATGATGATTAGATTTAACGAAGTTTCTCTCCTTCCTCTTCTGCTTCTCTGGTTATATTGCTTTGGGTTAGCCGGTTAGAGGGGGTTAATTCTTAGTTGTGTTGAAAAAACGCCGTCGTTTAATGATTTCGGCAGTATCTGCTTGGATTTAGCGGGCCCAAGGAAAGAAACGTAAACCCACCCAATAGTTGAAGCCTTCTTGGGCCACTCATTTCCCTTCGTTTCCATGGACCTCAAGGCTTTTTCTTTTTACGGTTCCAATGGATGAATCCAAATTAATAAGCCTATTAATTTCAGGTTCTCCTCGTGATTTCTTTCGGCAAATGGTTTACCAAAATTTGCATATTACCACACTCAGTGCATTTGTTTTTTTTTATCTATCAATATTATTGAAAATTTTAGTGCAATTTTTTGCATGTAAAGGTCCGCTAAAACCACAGAGATATCATAAGTTAACAAAGCTGGGTTCGAAAGGTGAAATTAATATAGTAAAGACTAATCTCATCATTCTACAGTATGCAGTGCTTCATCAATCTCCGTCGGTATTTTGGTTGAAAAAAAACTAAAATTAACCAAAAATCTTTTACTACAAGATTCAATGCAAAATTGGAAAAGAGAATATCAATCTTTTACTACAAGATTCCTCGTATGTTCCTTGACATACAATCCTGTGTTTACAGCAGACAAAGAGAATGAATTGCTTTAATATAATGACGTACTATCAATAAACATGTCGAAGAATCCAATTTTTCTCATATATTTCGTATTCTTTGTCTTTTACTTTTTTTGTCAAAGCCTTATACTTTATTCTTGTGTCTTCAGCGTTTTTCAAAAAAAAAAAAAGAAAAAAAAAATTCTTGTGTCTTCAGCGGCGGTTACTATATAGTTAGGAGGATATAGGATTTTAAAAAGACAGGCAAAATCATCCGGAACTAAACTGCCTACATATGGTCGTTTGAGTACCAGCATTTTTGTTCTAAAATCTTTCACCTTATGCTTAAGTTGTACTATTCCATTCTCTATTTAATACAATAAATTACTAAAATTGTCAAGAAGATACGTTTCCGATTGGTACAGATACGTGACAGCCAAAAAAACAGAGAAAGTAGATTGGTATCATTAATTCATTATGATTATCATATCAAACAAAATAGTAATTAGTTACCTCTATTATTGCCTCTGCTCATGTGTCTTAAAAAACTGAGGTAAAACTGCCCGGATACTAATACTATATCCTGTCAACTGCAAAGTTAGGTTGAAAATAGAGTTTGAGGGGAAGAAGCTCGAATCATGAATCATTAGCAATCACTAAAGACTATTAATTGCCTAATAAAGGTGGGTTGATAGGGGACAAGCTGAGTTGTGCCATGAATAAAGTAAAGGAGGTTGGCAGATGAAAATGTGTTTGTCCATAAATAAAACGGTGGTAAGGAATAAATAAAACCAAGCAAAACGACAATTCTCACCATTTTGACCATATACTAGAGAAGCATGCATGTACAAAAATTCCAGGCTTCTTCCTTGCTTCGTTTGGCCTTAACTTATATAAATACTCCACGCATGGGCACATAATATTTGAGTTCGGACCATGAACCCTGGTTGCCTGGTTGGTGAGTTTTTTCAAGTCCATTTTGTTATGTAAAAAATCCAAAGACTACCTCAATTGATTAGGCTCCACCACTCCATCGCTTCTTTTCCTGTATCAATCTTGGCAATTCGTACATCAGAGTCATCAACTAAAGTCAGAGAGAGTTGTCCCTTTTCAACAACCAGAGCATCTTCTAATTCAAAAGTGCGACTTTTATCCCAAAAAATAATGCATGCAAGTTGTTTTTCTATAAGCAAAAGTTGCAAAAAGCATCGCTTAGACATACGTGGCTCACTTTTGCGATTTGATTAAGAGCTTTTTCTCCCTTTTTTAATTCAACACTAGCGCTTTGTCTTCTTCTCTCTCAGTATTTTTGTATACAAGCAATATGTTAGTATTAAGGAATTCATAAATCTCTATATACAATTGATGTGTTTCCAATCATAATTTTTGCTATTGAAATGAGGCGACAATTAAGTTGGTTCTAGTCCTGTGGACACTAAGATGCATGCAATTGGAGTACACCGCTTCAGTTATTGACATGTACAATAGTATAATTGCATATATATTATGCTAAATGTTAGACATCACTACATGATTATGATTATCCATCGTACCAGATTTGTTGGCCTAAAATAAAAAGCGATCGAGCATGAACCAGGCAGACCAATCGTCGGTAGGTAATGGAGTCACATCTCTTTATTAAACGTACACATTAGCGCAATAGGATTAATTAATTAGGTGATTGTCTTACTACAACAGTATACGACACTGTGTGTCTAGATGAATGATTGTTTGCTTCTAATTATCTCCCTATGGTGTTCCTCGATGCTTCTCCCATCAACAAACCTGTTTATTGTCACCTCAATCCTGTCATTCATTTATTTTTTTCCTCCATATCAACACCCCCATTATTTTTCTTGCTCCTTTCATATCTTTGGCACATTAAAGTATTGGATTTACTATGCAACTTCATCAGAATTTGTCCGTACCATAAGCTAGTTGTATATTTCCTAATGACTACTAAGAATGCAAAGAAGACTAGCTTTTGCAAATCTGGCTCTTCGATTTTCTTCCAGATGTGGTCCTTTGCAGTTATTTGTGCG
The DNA here is from genome assembly GCA_028386065.3 of Turnera subulata. Taxonomy (NCBI): domain Eukaryota; kingdom Viridiplantae; phylum Streptophyta; class Magnoliopsida; order Malpighiales; family Passifloraceae; genus Turnera; species Turnera subulata. The sequence goes on along the minus strand of JAKUCV010003182.1, from coordinate 10,264 downwards.
TTGGCTAATGATTGCTCTTTAAAGGAGCCACAATGGTGTCATTAATTTGGACGCTGGCCTGCAGCGCCTGCTCTTTGGGATGTTTCTTGTTCAAAAAACAAAGTTTCCTGTAATTTTCGGGCTTATTTTTATCATCCCTTTTAAACAAGTCAAAAAGTTTTATTTTTACTCTGTTTAACTAATTTCCTTACCGAGTGAAGAATGTCTTGTCAAACCCAGATTTGGTATTGGCAACTACCATAATTCCGGGAACTGACTAGACTTCTGTCCTTAAGAACTTTACTAATTTCCAGAGAATGTTGTTTTCCCCAAAGTTATTCCAAGGAAATTTAACCAAACATTTGCATAATTGAGGAAATATAAAGATTTTACAAAAGCTGCCATAATCAAGATACCCATATCCATCAAAGAATAATATCCTCACAATTCAAATTTTAAATTAAATCAAGCTCTCTCAATATTTGAATTTTCACTTGCTAACTCAAATCTTCAAGCAAAGAAGCCTTGATCATGATACTTTTGTTTCCTCCTTAATATAGTAGTACCAATGGTCCAATGCCATATGCAATACTCCAAAATTCAAATTTTCTATATTTTCAAATATATGCCTGCAAGGAATGGGCTTGACAATGGGCACAAAGGGACACACAATAGCGTGATTCACGCCGGCCTAACTTGCAGCTGCATTAGATCCTCAAATCCATTTTTTGGTTTTTTTCCATCTTATGAGATTAATAGGTCCATGCTTCTTATACGTCTGGATTCTGGAATTCTCTGGAAATCGAACAACTAAATTGTTCAATACAGGGGAAGCAATCAACCTTTTTAGGACTCGAACAGATAGTACCAATATTCTCTATTTCTTGTGGAATAATAACAATTTCCTTGTCAAAATACAAAAAGGTATTGTACATTATCCTATATCAGGCTTTTCTTGCTTAGAGAAATCCCCTGAAAGCCAAAGCCCACAGAAACCATATATATCATACGTATACACCAATCTGTACAGAATTACTCTGCTCGTGGCAGTCAAAATTCACCAAAACCCACAAAAAAAGGAACCATTCTTTTTCATTTCTACAACATAATTCGAGCAATCTGGTTGTATCTCCTATCTTCGTTTTGCCTTGATTTGATCTCCTCTGCACATCTCAATGTCTTCTCTATATGGTATCCACCTCCAATGCTCACTTCCCTCTCCAAATGGCAGCAATAGCTCTCGAAAACACTCACGTTCACATGCAACTTGAAACCCATCAAGAACAAGAATTCAAGCTCCAAGTTGTTCAATTCAGTTGTGGTTAATCCCCCAACTCGAGCAAAGTAAGAGTTCCTGTAATTCCTGTTTCAAGAAAATAACAGCCCACATCAAGATTTGGAACCACAGAGATCCAAATATATGGGTAAAATCACACACAAAAAAAAAAACAACCCACGTTTTAATGAGAGAAAGAAAGGAAGAACTTACATGTCTTCAACATATTTAGAAGCAACCATGATGGTTGTGATGAGAAGCCTATGTACATTTCTTGCGCTGATCCTAAACCCAGGATTAGCCTGGCAAAACCGATCGATATAAACATATGCAACAACATAAACAGAAGGGCCAGCGCGAGTGTATCTGAAGATTCTCTCCAGATAGGACTGTATTGTCAAGTCAGGCGTCTCAAGGCAATCAAAGACCCGAGTTTTCATGTCTTTGGATAATGACCATGTGCAGTTCTTGGCAATTCTCTCGTTTCTAGCCAGGGTCCTCTCAATGAGAGAAGCGAGAACAGAGATGACAAGTGGGGTGTTTGAGTCATTTTGGTATGAGTATGAGTACAGATCTGATCGAAGCTTTCTTGGAGAGATTGCAAGGGAAGAAGACGTAGCCATTTGAAGAAAAGAGAGAAGAAGAATGTGGGTGCTAGCTCTTGGTTGAGGAAAATGAAGTCCCTTGAAAAGGATTTATACCAGAAAGATATCAAAAGTTTGGTACTCTTTCACTACTTGTATAGTCGTCGTCTACTTATGTCTCTAGAGTTGGGGAAAATAAGAGGCTCGAGAGAGGGGAAGTAGGGTAGAGAGGAGAAAAGTTGTGGCTTTGTGAGGGGAGGCAATCGCTATTGCTGGCAGGGAGCGGTGAGGTTTTAGGAGGGATTTATAGTAGGGCTAAAATAACACACACCAGGAGGAGGCTAGAGATGCTTTAGCTGTGATAATGAATAAAATAAGCGCAAAACGACAAGGGTTTTGAGGCATTTGGAAGGTGGACGGAAGCAAAGATAATATCAGACTACTATAAGATTTGACTGCTTCTCTTTGTTGAGCCTAAGTACAGACACAACAGCTAAGCTTTCTCCATTTTTTATAAGTATTATAACATGTACTATATCTCTTCAATCTCTCACTCCCTTGGGAACTTGCCGACAGTGGGCTTTACAATGGTATGGGAAGGAAGGGAAGGGAAGGGAAGGGAATTATTTGTTTTTTCATAGTTGGGTTTATTGGACTACTCTACTACTACCTGTATGTATGTATTTGGGTTGGTAATTGGACCCACCAAAGTAGACGGCAATTAAAATTGATGAGTAGTACTTGGCATTGAGATTTGTGCAATAGGAAGTCCAATGTGGGTCCANGAGGGGGGTGGGGGGGTGGGTGGACAATTAGTGGGCCTAGCTAGCTATTAGTTACGTACAAAAGCAAATCTGATTTACTAAATTTATAGGCTTTGATAGCTTGATGGCCCGCCACACCTAACAAAAAATATCTGGTTAATTAAAGCCCGTAATGGTTATGTGGCCCGCAACAAAATTTTTAATGGACCAGTAGAACCAAACAGTAATATACTAAGACCTGGGCCAGCCTGTGTTGGTTATGGCATGCAATTCGGGGGATGGGAACAGTCTGAGGCTTCTGTTGCTCAAAATAGCACTCCCTCTGACGGGACGAACAAAGACGGGAAGAGTTATGGGTTTGTTCCGCACCACTTCGTGGAAGTAAGTTGTTTCAATTACGTTTTGTGTTTGGGTTGAAAAAAGTAATAGCAGATAATGATCAATGTAAATAATGGTTAGCTTAGCTTATAGATGTTATCGTTATCATCACTGTAACTAGAACACTTGTACACTTAGGACTATTGTAACCTGTGATCAATACAAATACACATCAGGGTAGCCTAGTTTGGCATCCTGGATTTCATTCCTTTCATGGTAGCGGAGCTAGTGTTCATCTTTTGAAACTTTGTTTTTTTTTCCTTTTTCACATCGTCATGTCGACAATCTCCTCTTCTTCTTCTACTCTTTCAGGATCTTCTTCTTCCTCTTCTTCTTCTGTTTCTGAGTCCACCCTCACAGCTTCAGTTCATTCTGTCCTTAGTGTGAGTAACATCCGCAATTATGTTCCTGCCAGGCTTGATTCACCAATTTTCTGGTTTGGCAAAGTCTCCTTTATAGTGTTTTCCAATCCCATCAGGTTATGGATCACGTCGATGGAACTGGTGCACCACCAGAGGCTATAATACCTTCCCCTAATCCCGAATCTCCTCCAACCCCTAATCCTCTCTATACCCAATGGCAACAAATCGATAGTACTATTGTTACGTGGATTTATGCCACTGTCTCCCCCGTCATCTTAAATCATATTGTACGCCCTGGAGTTTTTTCTTCTGCGAGAGAGGTATGGCAGCATATTGAACAACTCTTTCACGACCATGTTCAGGCTCGATATATGGAATATCGTTCAGCCTTTGTTAGTTCTAAGAAAGGTTCTCAATCTATGAGTGACTATCTTTAGTCTGTGCGAGGTATTGCTGATTGCTTAGAATCCATAGGTAGACAATTGAGTGATGATGATATCGTCATGCAGATTCTCGATGGTCTCCCTGATGAGTATAGTGACATTGTCACCCTTCTCACTTCTAAATCTCCTCTTCCATCTTATTTTGAACTTAGGTCTATTCTTCTGGCTCAGGAAAACAGAAAACAAAAGCGCCCTTCCTCCACCACCAGAGTTCCCGTGACTGAGCAAAATCAGGCTCTCTTCACTCAGCATCGCGGTGGACGTGGAGGACGAGGGGGACGCGGTGGTCGAGGTGGTCGTGGTGGTCATTATTCCCCTCGGTCGCCATCTAATCCTGCACCCTTCAACACTCGCAATCAGCAATTCTTTTCCCAAAAGTCTCCGTCTTCCGGCTCGCATTTTTCACCACGCCCTTCACCGCCACCTAGTCCACGTTCATCTCCTTCCATTTTAGGGTCACACCTAGTTCAGTGTCAGCTGTGTGCTGGTTATAATCACACAGCAAAGCATTGTCCTCAACGCTCATATGCAAGGGTTCATGAGCAACAGGATTCGAATTCACTCTGGTTTGCCGACACTGGTACTACCAGTCACATGACAAACTCTACTTCTAATCTTGATTCTTATCATGACTATAATGGTATTGATTCAGTACAAGTATGTGATGGTACGTTCCTCCCTATCACTCATATCGGTGTCAAAACCTTTTTTGTTGGGTCCTTTTCTTTTCGTCTTTTAAATGTTTTGGTTGTTCCTGCTCTTACTAAAAATTTGATTTCTGTCAAACGTTTTTCTATTGATAATTCTTGTTCTGTGGTTTTTGATTCATCTGGTTTTTCTGTGAAGGGACATCGTTTTCGCCATTGACAGATACGGTGCAATGGTTTAGGCACTCTTTATTCTGTTCGAGTCTTGGCACCAGCATCTTCTTTCGTGTCTTCTGCGTTAGCTGTTAGTCGGGTTTCTGGTTCATTGTGGCATTGTCGACTCTGTCATCCAGGGGCTCCGGTGATGCGACAATTTACCACCCAGTTTTCTTCATTATGTTTTTCTTTGAATAAGGATGAGTTCTGTTCAGCATGTCAGATGGGCAAGCAGACACAGCTTCCATATCCACCATCTACGTCCCCTAGTTTAGGTTTATTTCATGTTTTACATTGTGATGTATGGACATCACCAGTTGTTTCTTTTTCTGGTTTCAAGTACTATGTATTGTTTTTGGATGAATTCTCCAAATATTGTTGGGTTTATCCTCTGAGGAATAAAAGTGATGTTTTCTCCAAGTTTAAGCAACTTCATACCGAAATTAAAACTCAGTTCAATCTGTCAGTTCGGTCCCTTCAAAGTGACAATGGGGGTGAGTTTTGTAATGCTCAATTTGACACTTATCTCCAACAGCATGGTATAATGCGTCGCCTTTCATGCCCTTACAGTCATGCACAAAATGGCATGGCTGAAAGGAAGCACCGTACCTTGCTAAATTCAATCTGTAGTATTTTGTTTCAAGCAAAACTCCCGCCAACTTTTTGGGTAGAAGCTCTTCACTATGTTAATTTTATCCAGAACCGTCTTCCTCATGTCACTTTAAAGTGGTCGAGTCCATATCAAACACTCTTTGGTGCTTCTCCCTCCTTCTCGTAACTACGGATGTTTGGTTGTGCATGTTACCCCTTGCATATGAGTCCTAGCCAGCATAAATTATCACCTCGTATTGATCAACATATTTTCTTAGGATTATCTCCTCAACATAAGGGTTTTCGCTGCTATCATGCTCTCTCTCGCAAGGTTATTATCTCTAGGAATGTTATTTTTGATGAACACACCTTCTCTTCACTCTCATCCTTATCCTCGACTTCCACATCATCACCACAATCTGATCTTTTCAATCCCACTACCGTATTAAACCTTCCTGGTGGCCTAGTCCCATCGACGGGAATTCTATCTTCTAACCCTATCTTAACGCAATCTCCTCACTCGCCATCTCTCACAACTCCTTCTTCCACACAATCTCAACCTGATAACACAATTTCGTCATTATCAAACACTACCTTACGCCCAACTCCTACACCAACTAACCCGTCAGCTCCACATCCAAATAACCCTGATGTGTTATCTAATATGAGTCCATCTTCCATCTCTTCTCCACATCCATTACCTTCTTCTCAACCACATCGAATGACAACACGTCTTCGCGCCGGAATCACAAAACCAAACCCAAAGTATGCTCTCCTTCATGACACTCACGAGCCAGAACCCAAAACCTATAAACAAGCTTCAAAAAATGAACGATGGAACCTAGCTATGAAAGATGAATACCAGGCTTTACTCACAAATAATACTTGGGTCTTGGTATCACCACCTTCTCCAGATGTTAATGTTGTTGGCTCACGCTGGGTATATCGTCGGAAGTATAATTCCGATGGCAGTCTTTCTCGCTACAAGGCACGTCTTGTAGCCCAAGGATATACTCAACGTGCTGGTGAAGATTTTAAAGAGACATATAGTCCCGTTGTCAAACCAGCAACCATCCGCACAATTCTTTCTATTGCCTTGTCATGTGGATGGGGAGTGCGACAGTTGGACGTCAAGAATGCCTTCTTAAACGGATTCTTGAAGGAGGAAGTCTACATGAGACAACCACCAGGTTTTGAAGATTCACGGTTTCCACATCATGTTTGCAAGCTTCAGCGAGCTCTTTATGGTTTGAAACAAGCACCACATGCTTGGTACCATCATTTTGCCTCCTTCTTGACTGCCCATAAGATCTTTATCTTCAATTTTTTTTTCCCCTAATCTCTTAATTTCATCACTCAATTTCTTAATTTCACTATCCAGTTGCTTATTTTCTTTTTCTAATTTCTGAACCTTGACTAGCAGGGAGGAGTATAATCCTACCAACATGGCTTGGTTGTTGCTTGTCTTCTATCCTGTATAAGAAATTTTCAGAAAAAAAAATATCATATAAAACAAAACTACCCATGACAGCCAAAATTCCATAAGTAAAGAATGGTATCTGAATAGCAAATGTAATGGTAATTCTTATTAAAATTTTGATATTGAACTCTTGGGAGAGATAAGATTATGTTGGGTCATTGAAGAAAACCATAAATTAGTGTGATAGAAAGGATGCGCATTGCTTGAACATCCGTTAGGAAAGGAATTAGTTATGAACACTAAGTTTTAATTTTTTTTAGAACACTAAGTTTTAACTTGGGTAATGATTTATGATGATGTGACTGCAGATCAAAACTTTCACTGACTGCAGATCAAAACTCCCAAAACAAATTAGCATATATGAAAGGCTATTGCATAAATCCTAAAACAAATTGGCAGGCATATATAGAAGGCTATTGCAGAAATCCTAAAACAAATTGGCATGTGTAGAAGGCTATTGCAGAAATCCCAAAACAAATTGCCATGGCTTATCTTATTATTTTATGTGTTGACAGGCACAATCAGATCCGAAAAAAGTTATTCCCCTTGATTTATTTCCACTACGATTAATATTATATACCTTGTTTTGAGAAAGCAAAGAGCAACACACTAAGATGAACTACTAAAGCAAAAGAGAGTTGTCACTTGTCATACCTGTGATCGATTTGGAGAGGGAGGGGCTTGAGCTACGGCGCAAAAGAGAAGGGATTAACTCTCTCTTTTTTTTTTGTTGTTGTTATGTATACGTATGCATATTAGGGCGGATTAGGATTACTAATGTAGGTTAAAGAATAAAAGTATATCAATAAGCATTCCTACTAAATTAAGAATTTGAACTTACCAAGGTCTCTCTTGTTAAAAAGTCCAACTTTGTGACGGATGAGGATTGAAAAGTCCACCACTCCAATATATCTGCTTTCAGTGAAGACGCTTTTAGATCTTAGATGAATAAGGCCATATTATTTGCAAGATTCTACACTGAAAGGCCGGCCATTTGTTGATACTGTTCGCTACTATATCTGCTTATTGCCTTCAACAGATTTGATTACTGTAGTTCATCATGATTTTGATGGAATCTTCTTAACTGCAATATCAATTGAAGAAATTAAGAGTTTTGCTCAATTTTCCTGCTCTTAAAAGATTTGCTACTACGTTCTGCTTATGTTCTTTACAATTCTCCGATTTGGGTTTGGGCTCTGTTAATTTGCGCACAGGCATTATGTGCCTACTAATTTCGTGGTTTGCATGTGGTATTTGCGTCAGGAAATCACATGATTTTTTTTTTTCTATAGAAAAAAACTTTGTGCAAACGTACATTAATTCTGGGTCCTTGCCGCTTCCCTGTACGTTCCGCACACCCATTTTGTTCGGGAGTGTGAGGACACGAAACACGCTGTGTAATTCCATGGGTGCGAAGATAACCTGTAAGTGCCTGAAACTCACCACCCCAATCAGCTTGGAATTGTCGAATAGAACAACCAAAATATTTCTCTACTAGTAAGCGAAACTGATGAAAGACAGGAAGGACATCAGATTTGCGTTGAAGAAAGTAAATCCAAGTGTATTTGCTGTAATGATCAAAGAAAAGCACGTAATATGAAAACCCATCATTAGAAATAACAGGGGCCGGACCCCAAACGTCTGAACAAATTAAATCTAATGGCCCACGGGCCTGATATTGAGACTCGGAAAATGGAAGCCTATGCATTTTACTGGAAACACAGGCTTGACACAAAGTAGAACTAACAGGACCAGACGACACTAAGTGACCAGTAGACGCCAAACGGTGGACAGTGGACGACGAAGCATGTCCAAGACGTGCATGCCACGTGGTGAGGGAAGTAGAGTGACTCTGAGCAGCTGACAATGGTAGAGACGATGGAAGAGGATAAAGACCATCTTTACTCAGCCCGCGGTACAGTGTTTCCTGCGTTGCCAAATCCTTAACCAAGAAACAATCAGGGAAGAATTCAACAGAAACGCGATTAGTAGTGACAAAGGAACTAACAGAAATCAAATTTTGTTGAGCAGTGGGTACATGAAAAACATCTTGAAGAGAAAAAGTATGACCAGCAATAGAGACATTAGTGTAAGTTTTCGTAAGCAATATGATATTCATATAGCACGAAGAACACGCAGCGGAAACACGGAAACCAAACCAAGAACCACATGTGAAGCAACATAAACCGTATAACAAAATTTCGTACCTGTAGGATTAGGATCTTTCACCTAATTGCTGGAACGAATCGTCTAGACCAAGACAAAGGCTGGAACGAATTAGTTAGAGCCAGACAAAAGCCTCGCCCCTCTACGGTATCCACACGAACCGTGATCAAGGTGGTGTCGTCACACGACCCAACTTCCGAGCACTCCCGGACTGGGTGCTAGCAGCAGAAACCGGGAGCTTGAATGGTTGTGGTGTCTCTCTTGTTTCTCAAACAAGGGTGTATGTGTGTATGCTCTCTCAAGCTCTTAAGAACTCTTCTCAAGAACAAAACCAGAGTATGCTAAGATGAAGAGGAAGTGATCTAATCACTCAAACCACACATCAAGGGCTAATGGAGATAGTGGTGTTTTGTTCTTCCTTTTTTCACAAAGAAGAAGAAGCAAAGGGATGTGTGTATCAAAACTCAAGACTCTCTTAAGCTTTTCTGTGTGTAAAACGTGATGCTCAGCTCAAAATCAGCTCTGAAAACTGATCACTCACACTCAACACACACTTACACACTTAGCCTTAGTTAATGGAATTAATGGCCAACACTTGGCCCCAATTAGTGCATGATGATGAATTTATCATCATTAATCTCCACCACTAAGCCATATCAGATAACATACCACTTAGTGGCTCAATTATGCTGACTTTCAGCATGCCAACCACCCAAAAACGACCCTGGTTCAACCATGGTCAACTACGGTCCAACCACGGTCCAACCATGGTCCAACCACGATTCAACCATCTGCTCGAATCAACGATTCTATGTGTGTGACCCTGTAGGCACTTGTAACGTCCGACAATAATTGTAAAATCCCATTTTACAATTATAAGCAAAGAGCGGCGTCTAGCAACACATCATTGCTACCCGAACGACAAGATCAGTACTGATTCTCTATGCCTCGGAAGTATGTCATCGTCCCTTCGTCCCATTATCAAGATTAAACCGAGACATGGAATATGTCAATCTCGTATATGTTTAATCTTGGTTTCTTGATCCTCGAGTTAACTGTGTAAAACGGATACCAATGATATCAACATATCATAATCCGAGCACGGCCGTGCATTTACAGTTCAACTCTATCAAGAAACCATTCGATAATATACCCGTTATATGGGTTGGACGAATCCCTTCTTGATCAATCAAAACCCACTACATACTCGGCACATACCCAATGATTACCCTTATGTCCACCCAGTTACGGGTGACTAGGAATAATATCAAAGTACATGATTCATATGTTGGATACCTTGACGATCTCAGGTCGGAGGACAATCACATCTATAAGAACCACTAATGACATACATATAACGTTCCATGTAGGGTTCTTA
>JAKUCV010003181.1:90500-105400 GCA_028386065.3 Turnera subulata | reverse complement strand
CTTGAAGAGTTCACTATCTACCGTTAAGCTTCCGGGTGCTTAACAAACCGTTTATAGCCTAGGAATTCTAATCACAAGAATCCTACACACTTGCTTGAAGATACCTCACTTCAAGACTTCTCTCAAGGAAAGAAAATCACTCTTCCTATGAGTAGCTACAAGGGAACAAACCTCCCTTTCAGTGTATGAACAACACTATGAAGATTACTCAAACAAAAGCTCTCTCAAGAGTAGGTATGAGATACAATTAAGCACTAATAAGGCAACTCTCAATAATCTCAAAGGAATTGGCTCTTAAACTTGATTGAATGTTTTGCAATGAATGATGAATGAAATAGAGAGTTGATTGGTTAATAAACACAGCTAAAAATGCTCAATATATAGCTCTGAAAGTCATGGAGCCGTTTGAAATCCACCCAAGAAAAACATCTTTAAGCAAAGCTTAGTGGGTGCTGAAAAGTTGTCTGGACCATGCCTTAAACATCGATGTTTTAAAGGAGAACATCGATGTTTTGCCCATAAAATTTGAATTTTGGGCTAACGGTAACTAAAACATCGATGTTCTGAATCCCAACATCGATGTTATTTTGGTTCGGCAAAATTCTTTTGAAAAAGGTTTATGCAAGAACATCGATGTTGGAAAATGAAACATCGATGTTTTAGAAAACATCGATGTTTGATTAGCCAACATCGATGTTTTTTGGCTTCGGCAAAATTCTGTTTCTAAGACAAGTTTTCATGAATATCGATGTTGTATTGGAAACATCGATGTTTTGACCAACGGTCACAAGAACATCGATGTTTTGTAATCCAACATCGATGTTTTAGAGCTACTGCCAATATTTTGAAAAACTTGAAAAGCAGAACATCGATGTTTGCTATCAGAACATCGATGTTTTGGACTAAAAACACATCTTTATGTTTGAAATCATGCTAATGAATTGTATGATTGAAATGTGTTTTGTTTGAGCCAATGCCTAAGAGAAGTTGAGTGTTTTACCTTGTACAAATGTACCTTGTACAAATGAGTCCTAACTTCTCTTGCTCTTCTTTGCACTTCAACTCTTGATCATATCTTCACTTGAATTCTTGATCACTTTGGTTGAGTACTTGTTTGCTTGATTTCTTTTTGCTTCATCTTGGTTATGATCTTGGTTTGTCATTTATCAAAACCTGTAATGAATGAACCATGAAGACATAGGTTCTAACAATAAACATCCCAAAAACCAACATGGGATAAACATCCCGACCACAATCACAACAAATGCATCCAACAACAATGCAATAAACATCAAGCACAGTAACCGAGTAATACAGGCACATATTGAAGGAAATCCATCCTCACCTTGGCCGATTACTCAACTCCGGAGACAATGACCGGTCCGACGCCAGCTCCTCGGGAAACTACCTGATATCAAACCTATACCACAAAACAATATACACTCACATAAATGCACATAATCGGTATACTATGATGTCAATATTGCGAATTTAACCCATCCCGGTTACATATCTTTTATTATCATCTTTTACCGAAAATATAATACCGTACGTATTTCCGAATATAATTTCGGTACCACACTTTAATTAAAACTCTTTCCAAAATATTTTCATAAAGTAATATACTTTTTCCAAAATAATAATTACCATAATTTTTCCAGAAAAGTAATAACCTATTTATAATTTTTAGAAAATATTTATATAGTATTTATCTTTTTCTAAATATACATAATAATATTTTCCAACATAAAATATAATCACCTTTAATTTTCAAAATATATATTTATATACATATACCACAATCATAATTTTCTAGAGAAAATAATACATGTATTAAATTTCAAGAATTTATTTTCATGGCATATATATTTTTTTCAAACAATAATAGTTTTTCCAAACATAACTTAATTTTTTATTAAAGTATATATATTTATATTTTCCTAAAAATACCAGAATTAAATTGGCAATAATTTTCTCAAAATAAATATATAATTTTTTTCCAAAATTAATTTCCAGAATATAAATAAATATATATATTTTTTGTTTTTTTAATTAAACGGACTGGGCCATGAATAGTGCCGGCCCAGACCAAGGCAGCAGGCCCGAAGCACAGGCCCACGCCCAGACCCAGCCCAACACACATCCACAGCCCAACCCAGGTCACAACCCGACTACAGGCATCCGGGTCGAACGCGGGTCTCACCTCTGGTTGCAGCGGTTGGCGACGACGGCGAGAGCGCGAGGAAGGGTAGCGAGCACACCAACAGCAGCGACGGAAAAAGGCGACTCCGTGGACGGTAGAAACTCGGGTGCGACGGCGCTGCTGGCTGAGCAGCGACGCGGGAGGAGCAGATCCGCCGGGTTTCGCCGCGGATCGACGGCGCGTCACGGCGCCTCGGTGATCGGAACGACTCGGGGGCGACGGGGCTGAGGTCGCGTCGGCTCGACGAACTCGATGGTGGCGGAGGTGCGGCGAGAGGCGGCCCGGAGCGTCACGAGGTGAACAGTGACCGAGGAGAGGTCGGGGGTGACGCACTGTTCATTCCCGTTTTTTTTTTCTGTATTTCTTTATTTTCTTTTCTTTTCCTTTCTTTTTTTTCCATTTTTCCCGATTTTCTTCTTCTTTTTTTTCCTCTTTTTCTTTTTTTCTTATTTTCTTCCTCTCTTTTTTTTTCTGATTTCGTTTCTCTCTTTCTTTTTTTTTTTCTTTTCTTTCTCTTTTTTTTTTTCCTTTTTCTTTTCCTTTTCTTTTTTTTCCCTCTTTTTTTCTCTTTTCTTCTTTTCTCTCTTTTTCTTTTTCTCTCTTTTTCTCTTTTTTTTTTCTTTTCTCTTCCTCTCCCTCTCCTGCTTCCTTCTTCCTTTTATAGACGATGGAACTATACAACGTGTGACTCCTCAATAATGCAGCCTGTCTGCATTACAGAGCGGGTCCGATCCGGACCAGAAAATAACTGATACCCCCTTAGTTATTTTCCGGTGTGATTTTTCCAAAAATCCCGGGACCCGAAAAATACCAACTTAGGCCCGAAAAATCCACGGAAAAACCACGAGCGCGGGAAAACTCTCGGTTTCGAAAAACGACGTCCGATTTACCTTGAATTAATTACCCAAGATTAATTCAACCGTAAATCACGGTAAAAAGACTTTTACAGTCCCGGTAAAAATCCAAAATTTTTACCCGGGCTGTTACAGTCTATCCACCTTAAAAAGAATTTCGTCCCCGAAATTCCGTCTTATCCGTGGGTCATACCACGATAAGCTTTTGGCACACTCTCCCAGGTGTCCAACCTCAACCCGAGATACCGCTTATACCCTTAAGCGACATCTCGTCCTCTTATAAATACCAAACCTCATAACTGAGACACTCACTCTCAGCCATGGATTCTCCACTGAGATCAAGAACTACCTCAGACTCCGAGAACAACAGCTACATCGGTGGCACTGCCTTCCCGACAAGCTTTGATGAAGAACCTCCGAAGAAGCGCTTTAAGACGAACATCGTCGGCCTGAAGGAACACATGGTGGTCTCTCGAAGACGCCGGAAGAATTGTGCTCCCAAGAAAGCTGAGGAAAAAAAGGGCAAGGCGATAGCTGAGAGCAGCACTCCGCAGCAGACAGTGACGCAGCTGAACGTCTCGCTGGAGAAGATCAGCTCGGCGGTGTTGCAGATCGAACTGGCCTGCGCGGAGCTCTTCCCTCACATGAAAAACGTACAAAAGCTTGTAAAAGACTTAGAGAAGCATGTAACTCAATAGAACACTTCTTCTCCGTTATAAAACTATTATGAAATAAATAAAATAGTTTCCTTTTAAAATCAAAACTCTTGTTAAGTTATGAAAACCCTTGCTAACAGAAAGTTTATTTCAAAGCAAAAAAAAATCAACAATATGAATATAAAAATCAAATATAATAAATTAAAAATTAAATCTCATTTAACAAAACCCAAATATAAAGAAGTTAAAACAAAAATATATTTCATGATCGGTGCTCGTATCGGACGTAAACACCCTCGAACCCAAGAAATGTAACACGTGCAACTAACGGTGACGTCCATTATCTCGCAAGGTGGTGATCACGAGAGCGTCCTGTGTCCCTCGAAAGAAACGTTACCCACTTGTTCACAAATTCCGCATGAGCCAAAAACGTCTGTCAGGTCTCGTATCTCTCCACGATGTCCGAACAGGTGAAAGCTTGTCGTACATGCACTCTACTCGAGATGTGGTTCCATCAGTCTAGCCTCAACGGTCACGGATGCATGTGATAAAAGATGCAGGAAAATATAGTAAGACCATAAAAAGAAAGGACAAGGTAGCCAGAGCGAAAGAAAATCATAAGATGGTAAAAGGCTGAAAAACTCTGGCATGGTAGCCCAAAAAACGTATAAAGTAACAAAGTAATAAATGAAAGCAACAGCAAATTTTCAAATAGCAAGTCTTGAAAATCGAAAACAATAACCATGCTCCCCATAAGAGTATAAAAGACGGAGCGGTGAAGTGTAAATCATCAAAAGCATTTTAAGGCAAACAAATGCTCAGAAAAACAAAACCACAACGCTCAAAAATAAAATACCCACTCGTCCAAACATGATGCCTGCTCCATCTTTCGTTTTCTTCGTCGAAGGTGCCAACCTAGGCAGAAGGAACCGTCTGGCCTACAGCATGGTCAACGAGCGTCCCGAAGAACTACCGAATGAGATCGGCAGGATGCCGCGTCTGGTCTTCATCGACGAACTCTACTTCGTCCAGATTCTTCATCACGCCCATGGAAGAGATGTTCTTCCTAGGACCATGGCACTCTGAGGACCTCCTACTATGGCTCGACAAACTCCATCATGTTCTTCATCTCCGAAAGGCTTTAGGAGTTCAACCTAGAGTCCACTTGCCATACCCTGGAGCAAGGTACCTACTACCAGCTCTCGATGACGGCCCAAAGCATGCCCAGAGTCACTCGTCTGCCCGTAACTTGGCCAAAGGCCCGACTACTGGTGTGGAACTGTAGAGGAGTCGCAAGGCGTTCCCAGGAGTTCTCGCGTACTCTGAGGGACCTGAAGAACCAATACAAACCAAACATGGTTCTTCTCACGGAGACCCAATGGCAGCCTCAAGACGATCACGGTCTCATCCCACTCCGGTTCCCTCAAGCTAACCGGTTCGAGCTTCCCGGCCAGAACAACGCAGGCGGCATGTGGTTCTCGTGGAGCGACAGCATCCAAGTCAACATCAACAACGACCCCACTAGCTTCAGGGTCACCGTCGTTCCAAGGCGATAAATGTATTTTTTATTTTTATAAAAATATCAATGTAATGTTTCCGTTTGTAATGATAATATTTGCAATATTAATAATATTTATATTTTCGCTTATTTATGGCATCATTACCTCTTATGTGTATGTTCTGCGACAGCTGGCGTCCCTTGACTGGATCCATAATGCACTAACTAAAATGATATAAAATAATAAACAAATGGAGCGAACTATGCAAACAAGGACAACAAACACACAAAGACTTCCCAACAAGACCTAACGCCCGCTCCGCTACCAAAATGAAACGCCCCGACCCGTATTTACCGTACACAGTAAACACGTGCCGGAACTGTGACAACCCAATCAGACAAAGCCCAGCATATAGTGTATACAACAAGAACACGGGCTCAACAGCCCAAAATAATAAACATCAATAATAACATATCCGGCCCATTGGCCCAATAATAGTAAAAACAATGCACAGGGGAAGACTTTAATAACTCACATAAACACTGTATGCGACATAGAAGCAAACTATGGATCCAAGTCCTGTCCAAGGGATAACGCCGCAGCCTGTCTGGAATGCACCAATCCTGTACCAAAAATAACTCATCCTACGGGATGAAAGCCCGCAGGTGAGGGGTGAGTCCGAAGTGCTCACCGACGAAAGATAGACCATCAATATGAACACTAAAATTACTCAAGTCCAAAAACAGGCAAAAACCGCCAAAATAAATCAAAAGACTCAAACAAAATCCAATTTCAAATTTTATCTTTCCGGGCCCCGTCACGGAAAAGCTAGAGGTCAGACCTGGTTATCAACACATTCCGGGTGCCAGACCAAATCCAGAGAACCCAGGGATCGACATCCCAAAAATACAAACCCAGGGATAGACATCCCAAAAATAATCACGGGATAGACATCCCAAGCATAGACATGCTTATCAAGTAACCCAGGTCATGGCCACCACGAAACAGTCTTAAACCATCGAGTCGTACCACTACTTACCACGTGACAATTATATTACCGTCATTAAAATCAAATCGTAGGGATCGACATCCCTAACCAAAATACCGGGATAGACATCCCATCCAAAATACCAAGGATCGACATCCTTGTCACAATTTATTATTAATTCATTATACTTATTCCAAAAGACACAGAAAATCAACACGGGAATAAACATCCCAAAAACCAATATGGGATAAACATCCCGACCACAATCACAACAAATGCATCCAACAACAACGCAATAAACATCAAGCATAATAACCGAGTAATACAGGCACATATTGATGGAAATCCATCCTCACCTTGGCCGATTACTCAACTCCGGAGACAGTGACCGGTCCGACGCCGGCTCCTCGGGAAACTGCCCGATATCAAACCTATACCACAAAACAATATACACTCACATAAATGCACATAATCGGTATACTATGATGCCAATATTGCGAATTTAACCCATCCCGGTTACATATCTTTTATTATCATCTTTTACAGAAAATATAATACCGTACGTATTTCCGAATATAATTTCGGTACCATACTTTAATTAAAACTCTTTCCAAAATATTTTCATAAAGTAATATACTTTTTCCAAAATAATAATTACCATAATTTTTCCAGAAAAATAATAACCTATTTATAATTTTCAGAAAATATTTATATAGTATTTATCTTTTTCTAAATATACATAATAATATTTTCCAACATAAAATATAATCACCTTTAATTTTTAAATCACATATTTATATACATATACCACAACCATAATTTTCTAGAGAAAATAATACATGTATTAAATTTACAGAATTTATTTTCATGGCATATATATTTTTTTCAAACAATAATAGTTTTTCCAAACATAACTTAATTATTTGTCAAAGTATATATATTTATATTTTCCTAAAAATACCAGAAATAAATTGGCAATAATTTTCTCAAAATAAATATATAATTTTTTTCAAAATTAATTTCTAGAATATAAATAAATAAATATATATATATATATTATTTTTTAAAAAATTAAACAGATTGGGCCATGAATAGTGCCGGCCCAGACCAAGGCAGCAGGCCCGAAGCACAAGCCCACGCCCAGACCCAGCCCAACACACATTCACAGCCCAACCAAGGTCACAACCCGACTACAGGCATCCGGGTCGAACGCGGGTCGCGGGTCTCACCTCGGGTTGCAGCGGCTGGCGACGACGACGAGAGCGCAAGGAAGGGTAGCGAGCACACCAACAGCAGCGGCGGACAAAGGGGACTCCGTCGACGGTGGAAACTCGGGCGCGACGGCGCTGGTGGCTGAGCAGCGACGCGGGAGGAGTAGATCCGCCGGGTTTCGCCGCGGGTCGACGGCGCGTCACGGCGCCTCGGTGATCGGAACGACTCGGGGGCGACGGGGCTGAGGTCGCGTCGGCTCGGCGAACTCGTTGGTGGCGGCGGTGCGACAAGAGGCGGCCCGGAGCGTCACGAGGTGAACAGTGACCGAGGAGAGGTCGGGGGTGACGCACTGTTCATTCCCCTTTTTTTCTTTTTCTGTATTTTTTTATTTTCTTTTCTTTTTCTTTCTTCTTTTTCCATTTTTCCCGATTTTCTTCTTCTTTTTTTTTTTCCTCTTCTTTTTTTTTCTTATTTTCTTCCTCTCTTCTTTTTTTTTTTTTTTTTCTTTTTCTCTCTTTTTCTCTTTTTTTTTTCTCTTCTCTTCCTCTTCCTCTCCTGCTACCTTCTTCCTTTTATAGACGATGGAACTATATAGCGTGTGACTCCTTAATATTGCAGCCTGTCTGCATTACAGAGCGAGTCCGATCCGGACCAGAAAATAACTGATACCCCTTAGTTATTTTCCGGTGTGATTTTTCCGAAAATCCCGGGACCCGAAAAATACCACCTTAGGCCTGAAAAATCCACGGAAAAATCACGAGCACGGGAAAACTCTCGGTTTCGAAAAACGACACCCGATTTACCTTGAATTAATTACCCAAGATTAATTCAACAGTAAATCACGGTAAAAAGACTTTTACAGTCCCGGTAAAAATCTAAAATTTTTACCCGGGCTGTTACAACACGATTCTATCAAAATTTATGTTAATTTTTTATTCATTCTCTATTTTTTTTTATTTTCATATGATTTTTATTCATTTTTAATAAGTAACATAATATAAAAATTTTTATAATTTTAAAATATTATTACATGATAACAAATTAATTCTTTTTTCTCATATCTTATTTTTTTATGTCGAATTTTAAATTTTGGTATTATTACTATATTGTTATTCTATAACAAACTTATATTTGCATCTTTTATTTGCTGTCTTTACCTTTCTTTCATAGAGCTTATATTAATTATTTTTAATTTTTTTTATGTAGCATGATATAGTTCTTTAAATTTTATGTTAGTTCTCAATTATTTGTATTTTATATATATATATATATCTTATTTATTTTGGTATATAAGATATCATAATATGTTTTTAGATTTTTTAAAGTCAATACGAAGATTCTATTCAATTTATTAGATGCTTTCATCATTTATATATTAATTTGAATTTATTAGATAGTTTCAATAAACTTCGAGCATATTCCCTCATGAGTTCTCTTGATTATTCTTCTTCATAATCGTTGTTCTTCATTTTGATTTTTCCTAAGAATTTAAAGTTCTTTTTTGTAATTATGTTTTTTCAATACCTTTTTTTTATTACTATTATTCGTATAATCTAAAGGGATAGGAACTCTTCAGAATAAATTTTTGTATAGCAATGCTTAAATTAAATTTTCTTTAACGATATTTATTGATGTTCATGATCTTCTAAATTATATAATCTATCATATTAAACTATTTGTTTCGTAAAAAAAATAAATTTTTTTGTTGACTTGTATAGTATACGAGAGTTGTTATAGAAGACTTATAGAATTATAATTTGTTGATATTCTTAATATTCTAAATTATATATTTAATAAAGAAGGTAATTTAATTAATTTGCTCATTGTTATACTAACGTATCACTCATGATTTGTTATTATTAATATGATATTAAATAAGGGTATTTTAGTCTTATTTAAATAATTATAATAATTTGTTGATTTTTATAGTATAAGAGAGTTGTTATATTCTTGATATTCTAAATTATATATTTAATAAAGAAGATAATTTAATTAATTTTCTCACTATTATACTATAAGAGAATTTTTATAATAGACAACATGTCATTCATTAGTGTATGACATATCACTCATTATTTGTTATTATTAATATAATATTAAATAAGGATATTTTAGTCTTTCAATTTGGAAGGTCATGCTTTTATAAATAGTATAGATATAGATATAGATATAGATACAGATATAGATATAGATATAGATAATGTAGATATATAGATATTAGAAGCTAGCTAATATTAATACATATAATGGTCAAGTCCTAGGTTCCTCTGGGTTTTCTTTGTCTTCCAGAACTTTGCAAACCCTAGCCGCCTAGGATTTCTACACTTCTTGGAGGTTTTTGTCTTATTTTTTTGGCGGTTTCTTCTCTCGGTTTCTCGAGTTACTCTGTCATGATCTCATTCAGGTGGTTACTATTCCGGTTTATGATGAGTTCTTCACTAGGGCATGACGAGGCAGTGGATGCGACTAATGCTGTAGAGGATAAGGTGGTGATTTTGGAGGGTTTACTTGACGAACAGGAGACTAGTTTGGCTTTCTGCTTGGTGGGGAAGCTGTGGACGGAAAGGAATTTCAATGCATACGCATTGCTCCGGACGATCACCACTATATGGAGCCCAAGGAAAGGGGTGGAAGAGTTTGAGACTGGTACCAATCTTTTCCTCTTTCAATTTATTGATGCTAGTGACGTAAAAAGGGTCTTGGAAGGGGAAACTTGGCATTTTGATCGTAGTATCCTTGTCCTTCAAGAGGTTACAAGGGATGAGCAACCCCCGAAGATGAATCCCTCTCTAACCCCTCTTTGGGTGCATCTCTATGACGTACCCTTAAGGCTGCGTCAGGAAAGGTTTGTACAACAGGTCACAAAGAAACTTGGGGATTATATGGAACTGGAAGAAAGCACTCTCTTAGCAAAGTCCAAAGTGGTTAGAGTGCGAGTTAGAATGGATCTGGTTTTGCCACTGAAGACGGACGCGAAAGTGCAGATTGGCAAGGGGAAGGTTATTATTGTTCCTGTCAAGTATGATAAGCTCCCTAACTTCTGCTTCACTTGTGGTCGGCTAGGGCACACTCTCAAAGACTGCGATGAAGTAGTGGTTCAGGGGAAGGATGGAGTCACTGCGGTTTATAGGGACTTCTTAAGAGAATCACCGAATCGAAAGTCGATCACTTTGTCTGTTAGAGCACGTCGTAGTTCGCAAGAAGGAGTTCGTCGGCCCCTATTCCCTTCTCATGGTGGTACGGGACGGAAGGAGGTGGTCTCAGGCAGGTCTCAATCAGCAAAACCGGCGGCTCAAGCTCAGTCAGATCCAGTTCTTTCGGCTACTAATCAGATGGGGGTAGATTCGGTAGTAACGGATTTGGGGAGGATGTCGGTGGGGGATCAATCACCTATTGGAAGTAGTTGTTCTTCTATGGAATTCCAAGAACATCCAAACACTACACCAATGTCGAGCAAGGGAGCAGGTCCAGTTAAGGAAACCCACACGTCAACTCCAAAGGCAAGTTTTATTGACCTTATAACCCCGCCAACTACTAGTTCACAATCTACTTTACCAACCAAGCCCATACTACAATCCCTACATGTGACTTCTGTTCCCTTAAACCCTGGCCCTAACCATCAGATAGACCAAACTTCCAAAAAGCCCGAAGCACCTACAACACACTCACGAAAAGCCCATGGCGAGGAGAGCCGAAAATCATCTAACACTAGTGTCCCGGTCCAAAATAATGGGCGAAGCCCAACTACTCATCCAGGAACCCCATCTGCCACCACAACCACACACCAACCTATGTTGGTGATAGAGAAGATACCTCACCCCATATCGTTGCAACCATATCCAAACACGGACACCCCAGCCCTACCCGCCCAGCTCCTACCCTCTCACCTATCCCCACATACCTCATCACTACCTAAAACACCAGACATTTCACCACCCTCCCATCCCATTTCTCCCTACCTACACCACATAGTACCGTAGATGCTCCCATCGTGGACACCAACACACTGTCGGCAAAAAACCCAATGCTGTCACCAATTCAAAGAATGAAACCACCGTGGCTAGTAAGTCGAGTAGATGGAAGAGGATGGCCAGAAAATCTGAGGAGCAGAAGTAAGAAATCTTGGGGAAAGTGGGACGAAAGCGAGATTTTGAGCCTCAAGTAGTTGAGTTTGTCAAGGAGGGAGGACTCAAAGTGAAGAAGGGTAGAATTGCAGAAGCTATACCAGTGGCGGAGACTGCGGAGCAGTCCCACCGATCGCAATGAATCTAATATGATGGAACTATTTCGGGCTTGGGAACCAGGCAACAGTTCGTGAAACGCCCGAGCCCCAATTTATTAATATAAACTATAATATAAATATGAAATGACCAAATTGCCCTTATCATTCCCGGGACACCCATATCCCAAATCATCCATTAAAGAATGTATAGCATGTGAAGTGACCAAAATGCCCTTCTCCACGGGATACAATATCAACCACATAATCAATGAACAATTTTACAACAAATTACACAACAACGAATATGTAGTGGAACACTATACATATGATAACATGTATGCAGTGAACTCTATGGATCCGACCCGAGGAGAGGGAAGCACCGCCACCTGCTGATATGCACCATTGCTCATCGAACAGCTAACCTGTAAAAGGTCTGTGAGGGGGTGAGACCAACCACTGTCTCACCGCAAACAAATAAACGAATAATATACAATTACAAATCAACTACAAGTAGACCGGCATCAGGCAACAGCAACCACAATGCTCAAACAAGTCACAATACACACACACGTCATTATCAGGCTACAAACCATCACTAATCATTACTTATTCTATTATCGTTGTTATTAGGTTTAAATATTTTATTAGGGCCCTCTACTGTGTGCGTCGAGCTCGGTCCCGTCTCATGAGACAACCAGGCATAAGCCCAAATAAACCAGGCACGAAGCCCAAACATATCCATAGAGAGAGAGAGAGACAGAGAGAAAGAGGGAGGTAGAAAGGGGGAGGTAGAAGGAGGGAGGTAGAACCGGTCATAACAGACCCATATGCTAAACCGCATATACCATGCTAAACTGCATGAAATCCCGAGGGGTATCACTTCCCGCTCGAACCAACCGGTCAACAGCCCCACAGTAGAATTAATATAGTATGTTATTCTCAATTATCCTTTAAGAGTTGTACCATACGTTATTGTCAAACAGGGTTGTGTGGATTTAACATCTTATTCTCAAATCCGGGCCTCCAGCCCACAGTACACCACACAAACCACAAAACCATATATCACGTTATTTAACACATAAAACAAGTCATGCACGATAGGCATATTATATCACACTGGTACACAGTTCACATAATCATGCACACTGCATCAGAGGTATCATCAACATAATACACTTGCAGATAGCAACATCAGCACATCAGACAAGCATGCATACAGCATTCAAGACCAACAATTAATACCACTTTATATACCAAGATAATTAACCGAGCATTGTAGGCAGTAATGCATACAAAGGTTTATAAGTCCTCACCTGGGCCATAATAACGTTTAGGAACCAACAGTCCGATCATGTCTTGAGTTCAACCCAGCCACTCTTAAAGTATCACTAGTGCCTAAACATAGACACATACTTCACATAAGCACGCAAAGACATAACATAGTATTTATTGCATGCTATGGATTTACATATGCATATATACAAGCTGGTGACTACACACGTTTTGATGAAAGGGGTAAGGTCCAAGTTCGTCTATCTTAATAAAAACTCTTTTATTTATGTATATACAATTCCACACCCGTCTATTTCTTTTATAAAATAAAGCCACCATTATGCTATCCAAATTGATCTTTAAAAGCAAAGCCCCATTCACCAATTTAGGTTCGGCCTTTAAAGTCACAAAAGAAATTACATAACGATTCCAAGAATGGTATTTAAGGAAACTATATTTTAATACAGCATTTGCACAACCCAAGAACACACTCGTAATTTATACTTAGAAATAGATGGAACTGAAGATCACCAATCAAAACCTGGTCGAGGTTTTCGGTCTTAGTTTTTAAGGATCATATAATTTACAAGGTCTTTGCGACGGGTAGTACAGAAATCACGGTTTCACGTCTACAACATCCAAACTCAATTCAAAATTCCAGCAAGTACTTTAGGCTAGAAACTTCCAACTGGGTTCTTTACTCCATAGTTCAAGGCGCATAGAACTTAAATATGAAATCATAGGTGCTTTATGGCTATTGAAAACTTAATGGAAAACTAATCACTGCCGTATAACACCAAACCCAAGGCCTGAATTCACACATAAGTCACCAAAATCCAAGAACCTAAATTCAAACACATACTACCCGAGAAAAACATTCAAACACGGACAGCAGCAACGATAACTCAGAGTTACCAAAACACTCAACTCAAGCCTAATTTAATTTAGGATTCACAAGCCCAGGACGTTGGAGCACTTACTGAAAATTATGAAGCCGCCCCTGTCCAATCTGAATATTGAACAAAAACCATAACTATGCCTGAATCCTCACTGCCGGAACAGCGTCGCGCCGACAACACCAACAGCTCGGCCACCACGCTCAACACCAGCACAAAAATCCACAACTCCCTACCTCGCCGAGCACCACAACCAAGGTACCGAAACCACCACCATCAAACAAAACCCAAACGAATAAAAGAAACCTGATATCAATAGAAGAATAGAAAAAGAAGAACCATAGAAGGGGAAAGAAGGGTCGGCTTACCCCGACTAACAATGACGGTGTGACTCCCCGTACTTTCCTTGGAGCATAATGTGATGCTCATATCATGGGAGATGGCTATCGGCACATAATGTGGCTTATAGTGCTCACGGGCTTGGCCTAGTGCGCACAATTACTTGTAAAATGGTGCTAAGGCACGGGGTTGACAATTTTAAGGTACCAAGTAATCGATCAATTTAATTGGTCGATGTGTGTTGGATTATATAAGGAATGTATTTATTTGATGGAGTAGGTACACTAGAGGCACAATTGGCCAAGAAAAATACCCGTTGGCTCGAGTTGGCACGAAATGGTGCACAACGGGTGCACCGGGGTGCCCATTGGTGCACAATCGGGCCCGTTGATGTGTAAATTCAGGATTGGCCAAACCGACCAATCAGAGTGAGCCAAGTAGCTCGGGAATAAGCTGCTGGTGGCTTTGGGTGTGCAAGCTAGCAGCTCGGTGTCACGAGTCAATTGGACCGAAAACAAGCACGTGGTGGCACGTGCTTGTGCAAGTGGCATGATTTGGGCAAGTGGTGGCAAGTGGGTGCTCACTCACCTACTTGCCCATGCATTAAGGGGGTGAAGCAGGCACCTTTCACCTATTGTGATCAGACCCAATTCGTGCTAGTGAGAGAGAGAGAGAGGAGAAAGAGGAAGAGAGGAGAGTGAGCAAAAGGGGATTCTGCTCTCGGCCAGACAGACCCCTGGCCACTAAAAGGAGGATTCC
>JAKUCV010003181.1:18480-89137 GCA_028386065.3 Turnera subulata | reverse complement strand
CCCGTTGATGTGTAAATTCATGATTGGCCAAACCGACCAATCAGAGTGAGCCAAGTAGCTCGGGAATAAGCTGCTGGTGGCTTTGGGTGTGCAAGCTAGCAGCTCGGTGTCACGAGTCAATTGGACCGAAAACAAGCACGTGGTGGCACGTGCTTGTGCAAGTGGCATGATTTGGGCAAGTGGTGGCAAGTGGGTGCTCACTCACCTACTTGCCCATGCATTAAGGGGGTGAAGCAGGCACCTTTCACCTATTGTGATCAGACCCAATTCGTGCTAGTGAGAGAGAGAGAGAGGAGAAAGAGGAAGAGAGGAGAGTGAGCAAAAGGGGATTCTGCTCTCGGCCAGACAGACCCCTGGCCACTAAAAGGAGGATTCCGGCCAAACTACCAGTTGGAATTGAGTGAAACCAAAGCCCAGAGTTAGCTAAATTCCACAGCTTTAATTGGGAACCGGTTTAATTGATTTTAGAGCTGAACGGAGAGAGTTGTGGGCTCTCAAAATTCACTGTTCGGCAGCAGACCTGCTGCTTGACCCCGAGTTGATATAGGAGCCATAACTGGAGTTAGAAAGCTTGGAATTTGGTATTATTGGTGGCTCTAGAAAGCTAAGAGGCAGGGCTACAACGTTTATGTTGATGGACAAGGCTTGTTATGCCTATAGGTTCGGTTTATTTCGGGTTTAAGTTGCTGTTGGTGCAGGACAGTTTTTGCCCAAATTGGGGAAAGATGAGTATTGTGTGCTTGAATTGTATTTGGGTTATTATGATTGCTTTTATGGATTTATAATGTGTATTTTTGTGTGTGTAACAGGGGAAAAAGGTCAAGGGAACCCAATGGTTCCAAAGGAAGGGAATTGGCCTAAGGAAGCTTAATCGTTGTGTAAGTAAATGGGTTTATGGGGGTAGTAATTGCTAGTGCACCCTTTGTTGGGCGGAAGGCCATTGTGCATGCTGATTGTGTGTCATTATGTGTGTGATTTACTTGCTGACCAGTGCTGGCTATTGTTGTTTAATTATTTATTGAGGCCTAATCATGGCTAATCGGCTTTTGTTGGTCAATTGTGCATAATTGCGGAGCATTGTGAGTTGTGGGTGCATGATGATTGAGTTGTATGCTTGTGGCATACTTGCTGCCTTTGTTGGCTTGGTTGCATTGCACTTGTTGTGCTAATGATTGGCATGTGATTGCCTTGTTGTGATTGTGCTTGTGATTGTGGTACCACTGGCCAGTTGGTTGAGGTGCACTGGTTGCACGGGTAGTGCTTGCGAGGCTTGCACGTACCATGAGATGGTGGGCACTTGTAGTAAACTTGTGCGCCACAAGATGATGGCACTGGGTGCCTTGTATAGGGCTCTAGTCAGTGAGAGCGATGGCACTGACCTTGCGGAGTTAGTTCCGCTTGGCTATTACAGGTGTGACACGATGTCCGCCAGGAGCTGTGTGAGTTGTGGTAGCTAGATGAACTGTATGCCTCGTACGTGGGGCTGTGGGCTATATGGTATTCTGTATGCCTCGTACGTGGGGCTGTGGGCTAAGGAGTAACACCTGTATATGCTACCAAACTACATAGGCTGCCTTGGGGCACATCCTACCCTAGCTGGTCGGGGGGGAGTGAGACCAGTACGTGTCGGGGACACAATGGATTGTTCCGTGGCGTGAGTGCTCGGTATTGAGCATTATTGTGTATTGCATGACTGTGTGTTGCTCATTCCGAGCTCTGTGTGCAGTTGTAGTTGCTTTCTTGCATTGCCTGTTTACTTGCTGAGTTTTATACTCACCCCCCCCATTTCCTCCCCATGTCTTTCAAGTGTGAGGATGAGAGCACGGACAGTGAGGGTAGATGGGTATAGCCGAGTCGGTTTATAAATTTGTTGTATTTTTCTTTAAAAGAGGTTATGTCCCTGAGTAGTAAGAGTTGATGCCCCTTGTAGCAAAATTCTATAACGTGAGTGGATATGGAGTTGATTGTAATTAGTGTTGGTGTTGCCTTTGCTTTTATTTTGGTTTGCTTCCGTTTACGCTGTGCATATGTCCTGGATAGTAACCCGTGAGGCAGAGGCAACTAGCTTCTATAGAGACGGTTATAGGCCTTGGGGTGCCTTGTGGCACGATGTGGGTGCACACGGTACCTGGCCGGTCGCGCTTAGGCGGGGGCATGACAGACGGTGGCGGTCACCTCAACTCGTGACAGGGGCAGGAGAAGGACAGCCAAAGGAGAAAGGAGAAGATGGCGGCGACTCCTCGATACATCCACGCAGAGGTCGAGACAAGGTCCCGCTGTGCTTCTCGCCCAAGCCCAGGTCCTCTTCCTTGACGCGGCGGCGGTGATGATCCTGGGAGTTGAAGACGACAAAGCAACTCTCAACAGAACGAAACAAAGGCGACAGTCTCACAGGGAGGAGAAGAAGGAGACGAAGGGGAAGAGAAGAATCCAGGTGAAAGACGGTGTCTAGCGAAGAGAAGAGAGTGGGAGGTCGTGGAGAAGAAACCGACAGCTGTTCAGGAGGAAGGAGAAGAAGAAAAGAATGAGGAGAGAGAGAAGAGAAGAATTTATATCCAAGCCCTAGGGTTAGGGCTTCCACCAGTAACCAAAACGGCGTCGTTTTGCTCCAAAACGACGTCACTTCACTGACAGCCCTCCTCTGGTCAACCCTAAAAGTCAAAACAAATCCCTTTGCGTGTTTTAAGTTTGCCTCTACTAATACTACGTAGTTTTAGGCAAAACTGCACCCGAACTTGTGTTTCACCCCAAAATATAAATTAATTCCAACACAAAAATCTGGTATATAGGATTATTCCACATAAAAGGTATATCTCCAAGGAAATAAATTAATAACAATAATTTCTTAACCACAAACACCTGGAAAATCTGCAAGGGTAAAAATTGGAATTAACTTTCAAAAATTCCATAAAAATCAGATACCGAAAATTCGGGTTGTTACAGTTCGTGCTCTAAAACGGTTAATCCGTGCTCAAGATCCTGGTATGATTTTCCTTATGGAAACTCGTTTGACTGCTTTTGAAGTTAATAAGAATAGAGATAGTTTAGGTTTCATTTATAGTGTAACGGTTGATTGTGATGGAACTGGTAGACATAGAAGTGGAGGAGTGTCATTGTGGTGGAGGGATCACTTAGTGGTATCTTTACAAACATGGAACTTACACCACATTGATGTAGATGTTTTGAGAGGGGAATTTGGAAAATCATGGAGATGCACAGGTGTGTATGGCTGGCCGGAGTGGGAAAATAAGGTACTAACTTGGAAATTATTATGTAATTTGGGTTCTGGTCCTTTGATGCCGTGGTTAGTATTTGGTGATTTTAATGAGATTTTATTTAACTCGAAGAAGGACGATGGAGCTCCTTGGGATCACCAATATATGCAAAACTTTAGCTCCGCCTTGGATGAGCTGGACCTTGTGGATTTGGGTCATGATGAGAACAAATTTACATGGGTGAAGAAGAGGGATGGGGCTGTATGGATGCAGGAGCGTCTGGACAAGTTTGTAATGAAGGGTGGAAAAATATGTTTCCTCATTATTGGGTTCACCATCTCCTTCGGATTAGATCGGACCATCTTCCGATCCAAATCTGTGTGGATCGTGAACAGCGGGACAATACGCCAAGACCAAGACTGTTTCGCTTCGAAGCAATGTGGGTAGGCAAGTCCGGCTGTGAGGATGTGATTAAACAAGCATGGAAACCCCTCCATAATTCAGTAGCAGCTTTTCCAGAGTGTGTGTCGAGCTACAGAACTGCACTAAGTGGGTGGAATAAAGTGACATTCGGAAATGTTAATGCAAGAACCATAAAGTGTCAGATAAGCTCGCCCAGGCACAAGCTGCTCCGGGTCCTTTGCGGAACATTGATGAATGTACTACTTTATTGGCAGAACTGGAGTCCCTACTAAGTGATGAGGAGAAGATGTGGCAGCAACGCTCAAGAGTCCATTGGATGAGGGAGGGGGATATAATCACAGGTTTTTTCCACCGTAAAGCTTCTCATAGGCAGAAAAGAAATCAGATTAAGGGAATTAAGGACAGTGAGGGTCGACTCCAAACAAGCCACACAGGAATAAGTAATGTCACTATGCAGTATTATCAAAATCTATTTACTTCCTCACACCCTAGTAAAGTCTCTCATATTACTGGTTTACTAGAGTCTCGAGTTACTGAGGAGATGAACTACAAGCTTATGAGATCATACTCTCAAACTGAAGTGAAAGAAGCTCTTGGGCAAATGCACCCCACCAAAGCCCCAGGCCATGATGGTATGCCTGTTCTTTTCTATCAATCTTATTGGCTTATAGTAGGCCATTATGTTTTGCATTTAGTTTTGAATATTCTGAATAATAAACTTTCCCCTAGAGACAGCAATAACACCCACATTGTCATGATACCCAAAATTGCTAAACCCTAGTTACCAGAGCATTTTCGACGGTACAAAGACAAAGATTGTCCCTTCACTTAAATGAAACATAACATTGTCTCCCTTTCTGGAAAAATTCCAACTTTGTATCCCCCAACCTGTTCATAATCATACCAACGTGTCCTTTTGACCTCATGCTGCCGGTTCACCTCTAAGGACGCGATACGTGTCCAGTGGGTCCCCGCGCTTAGTTCCAGCTTGGCTTTTAAGAAATCCTTTCCAATAATTCTGAATTTATTTTCTGGAAATGAATTTCCAATTTTTTGGAAATGTGAAATAGTTTTTTTTTTATTTCGGCTGAGATAGTGGGATGCGAGGCCCACCACTATGACTTGTCCCCCACCAACAGAAGAAGCCCTAGGCGGGAATTTTGCCGCCCGAGTGACGCGACACCGTTTTGGCGAAGCGCTGTGAGCCATTCGTTCAGGAAGATTGTGGGGCCGGGGCGATACAACCTATGAAGGGTGAACTACACCGATCAGTCCTCAACACCCAGACCACTTCCACTCTCTACTCCCATCACTCTCTTCTTCCACTCTCTTCTTTCCCATCAACATCAAGGTAAATTCTGTATTTTACTACTGTATATAAAGGCCATCCATCGGACGAAAGATGAGCAACAGTAGCTCCTCTGCTTCTTCATCGTCGTTTGCTCTTCGACGAGAGCTTGAATTGTGGGATGATGTGGTGTGTTATTGTGGCGAATTGGCCCCAATTCTTCCACAATGGAGTGGTGTTCATCCAGGTAGGCAGTATTATGGGTGTGGGACGTACAAGTACAGGACTGGTGGCAAGAACTGTGGCTTCTTTGAATGGGCTAATGAAGAGATGCCTTTGCGGTCCAGGATTGTGATTAATCGCTTGAGGGAGCAGAATGGTGACATGCTGAGGGAGATTGAAGCATTGATGATAGTTGAAGAAAAATTGATGGAGGAAAACAATTTGTTGAAAGAAGAAGTTCAGGTGTTGCAGGGTTGTAAGAGGGATCTTAAGCGTGCAGTAAGATTGCTTCTTTGTTGTGTTATTTTTTTTGTTTCTGTTATGATTATGTCTATGCTGTAAACGTTACTGTGTCGATTTCCTGGCAATTTTGGTTGGTTTGGTGCGGCCGGGGAAGAAAGAAGAAATATGTACTCTTTTCTTTGTTACTATTAGTTGCATGTATGTACTTGCATCTTTTGTTGTTGAATGAATGGTAGCGGCCGTTTGTGTATGTGTTCGTGCAAAACCGGCAGCAAGTGCACAACATTGCTGTAGTAAACAAGGTCGAATCACAGGGACTGCGAAATAACACTATCCTTAGAGCTTTTGATCGATAAGGCTATAAAATAACAAGTAAATAAAAGTATCGAATGGGTGAGGGTAATAAACTGAATAAAACAAAGTAAATAAACTAAAAGGGAGAGTAACAACGTGAACTGGTGAAGTAATTCAATAATAAAAGAACCTACGTTGTTTGGGGTTCACTATAGCAGGTGCTGTTAAGTAATAAAACTATGGTTTGGCTAATTTATTCGTCTTCCTTGTAGGGCTCTCAAGTCTATATCATCTACAACCAGCTGTTTACTGTTATTGTAAACCTACCCTAGTCCCGAACAACCCATTGTTTGCCAGAGTTGCCTGTCCTAAGGTGCAGTAGGCGCTGTACTAGGTGCTGGATCCTCAACTACCCTAAAAATTACTTTCGACAACAGTTAGGGTAGAGGTTGTGTATAGAACGATCAGATTTCCTAGCTTCTCCTGTTCAGTGCTTCGTTAGGTCGTCTAAGGTGCACAAGAGGGTGATCAGGCCGCATGCGCTGTTAAGCTCTCCATAAACATATCAAGGTGACAACGAACAATAAAAACCAAAACACGAATTATTACTCAAACATAACTGTAGCTACATCCCATAAACCAAGATAATAGAAATTAGTTCATGAAGAAACAAAAAACAACAATAGATAGCAACAGCGACATGTTGTCGAATAAAAATCTAAAGGTCTTCACTTTGCTTCAGCCGAATTCTCCACTCTCTCCTACCCTGAAAGTTGAATTTTTGATGCAGGGAAAAGAGTGTGTCGATGGGCCAAAAGGCTCCCCTCTTAGGGATTTTTTCTATTTATAGAGAACAAAGTCTTTGATAAAACCCTAAGTCTTGGAAAATAAGTTTTCTTCTCAAAACCTAGCAGCAAAAGGTCTTCTTTCCTTCCAAGGAGTGTCCACGTGATCTTCAATAAAATCTTCATGAATTTAGGTGCAAGCTCCAAATTAATCATAAAAATCGGGACTTTGACGCAGCGTCGCTGTCAGGTTGCGTCTGGGCACTGTCGCTGGTGCAATTTAAACTGGAAATGGGCATTCAGCAGCGCCTCGCTGTTTTAGAGCCAAAATCTCAAAATCCACTCCAAGAAGGACCTAATTGCATCTGAAAGCAAACAAGAGCTAGAAAAGTAGAATTTGGTGTAAAAGCAAGTGATTTTCTACCTAAATGCATGAATGGATGCTAAATGCAAGGCCAAAAGACTACAGTGCATGCGATATAAATGTGTAATTTCATGTTCATCAAATTCTCCCAAACTTGAACCTTTGATTGTCCCCAAGCAAAACATAAACTAACTCACAAAGAGAATGATGCAGCAGGAAATAACAACAGCTATCTCGAAATTAAAATACAACAGCAGCACCTGTCACGCTCACTACAGCTCCCGCTATCAGAAAACCTAAATTGTCTTAGTGAAAGAAAGATTATCAGTTATAATTCAACAAAGTTCAGAAAGCACGAAGATGATCAAAATAAAATCAAATTGTTAGCCATTTAACCTTCAAAGCTCCTTATACCATTGCAAAAAAGAAAAGTACCCAAACTAATCAACCATCTCATAAGCCAATTCAAAGTTTCTTTCTCTACTAATGAGCATAAAGCATAATGAAGGATCAAAAGGTCTTTTTTTGGTCTTATAATGGGGTTGGTTTAGGGCTAACAAAGAAAAGGGAATTAGATGGAAAACAAAAACTGCTTACCTTCCAAAATCCTAACTTAGGATAGCCTCTTCCACAAAATATTGCACTAACCAAGAATTTTCTAGACCTTTGGAGCACAAAAAGATCAGCAGGAGATAATGAGAGCAAAAGATTATCAAGGGGGATGAAAAGAGTTTTTTTCTCACCTTTTTTTTTTTTTTTGTCTTGACAAACTCCTTGTGTTTTCACCTTACAACGGGTGCTGTCACGATGCTGTCATCCTAAAAATTAAAACCAGGAAGGCAAACAGACAGGGTCGGGCTATAATTTGAAGAACAACGTGCTTAAAAAAAAATAGCACTTTGATGGTCATGCAAGGCTCAAACGGCTCAGGTATGATGGTGTGGGTAAGTGAAAATAAATTTGACCATCATTCTAGGCTCAAAGGAGTTGTCAACTGGAAAATTATGATACAGGTAGGATAAAAGCCATGTTAAGCTTAGCAAACAATGCCTATATCACTTCCACAATTATACCAATATGCTAAAAATTCCGCTTCAAAAGAAAATGAGAATCGGTTCTAAGATAGCTGACAGTGGGCACTGTAAAGTTAAAAGAAGAGCAATTGGCACAAGTTACCATGTTGGTATCACGATTCCAAAGTGATTTTGATTTTCTCATCCTATACAAACTAAACCATACTGAACTTGAACTAATTATCAGGTGTAAGATTGTAAAAATTATCAAGAAATTAAAACAGGGGAAACAACAGCGTGCGCTGCAACATGCTGCTTCAGCGAATAAAACCGACAAGGCGCAATAAAATCCAGCAGCATACACATCCAAAATAAATTGGCCATGAACAAAATGCATAAACATAAGCATAAATACAGAAATGCCAATTTCTGCCTCCCCCAAACTTAAAATCCACAGTGTCCTCACTAGGGGCAAAAATCAACAACAACAACTCAAAAAAAAAAACATAACAAAAAGGGAGAACTCCCCCAAACTTGAATGGAAACGTGAAATGCATGGATGCAGAGGTATAATGGACATTCAACACATCAAACAATGCACACAACATGGCAAACAATGCACTGGAAAATAAAATGCAAAAGTAAGGTCAAGTATGCTTCTCTGTTTACCGTAGTGCTGTGTTGCACTGGCAGTGCATGCTGCTTGCCATCACAGTCCCCCTGTCTTTATGGTTTTGTGATTTTTCTACTTTTTAGGGCAGAAAAAAAAACAAAAATAAACAAAAATAAAAAATAATGGGATGTACGAAAAATTAAAAACTTACCTCTGGTTGCCTCCCGAGCAGCGCTTCTTTTACATCTTGTAACTGGACACCTTGTAGCTCACGCTGCTCATGGTGGCTCATAAAGAAGAAGAGGAATCTCCTTCACGAATGATGCTTCAGGATTGTGATGTTTTAGTTTCTGCCCATTCACTTTGAAAGTGTTGTTCTCCTCATCACAAATCTCCAAATTACCATTTGGAAGGTAATCAAGCACTATATATGGCCCTGTCCAACAATTACAGAATCAGCCAATGGAAAATTTGAGCTTAGAGTGAAAAAAAGAACTCGATCACCTACATTAAATTTCCTCTTCTTTCGTTTAAATTTGCATGATGGAAGCTTTGACACATCTACATGAGGCTCCTTCCCATCATCAGGAGTAGAGACAGTGTCGCTATGACTTAACATCTCCAAGGCTTGCAATTGGGAGTCAGCATCTGGAATGGCTGATGGGTGTTGCGTTGTCTTCTCTACAGTGTTGTCACCATCTTCTAGTCTACCCTTGCTGGCCAAACAACAGGATTTTGACTTAACAATGTCACCTACAACGCCCGTTGTATGAAGCATATCCTCTTCGATAGCTTTAATGGCACTCACCATATATCAAGCATTGGATTCCAGCTCTGAATCCATTGTCTTTTGGACATTAAATTCCACTCTTTTCTCCCCAATTCGAAAAGTGATGCTGCCATCCTTTACATCAATTACAGCGCCAGCTGTTGCGAGAAAAAGCCTCCCAAGAATGATTGGGGTCTTCTCATCATGCTCCATGTCCATGATCACGAAGTCGCAAGGTATATAGAACTTCCCAACCTTCACAGGAACATCCTCCAGTACTCCTACAGGATACTTCACGGATCTGTCAGCAAGCTGCAACACCATGCTGGTAGGCTTAATCTCTCCAAAGTCAAGCTTTTGCGCTGCTGTTAATGGCATCAAACTAATACTGGCCCCAAGGTCACACAATGCTCTATTAAAGTTCTGGGTGCCAATAATACAAGGAATTGAAAAGCTTTCCGGATCATCAAGCTTTGGTAGGGACTGCTGTTTTAGCAGTGCAGCACTGCATTCTGCAATAAGGGCCACTATCTGCGCCTCTACAGTGCGCCTGTTGGTGAGGATTTCCTTCAAGAACTTGGCATAAGTGGGCTTCTAATCCAGAACAGTAGTGAAGGAAATCTCCAACCTTAGGCCACTGAGCATGTCCACAAATCTTTTATATTGCTCATCAAATTTGCTCTTTCTATAAACTTATGGATATGGCAATGGGGGCTGGTAAGGCACTGGCAGTGCTTTCTTCTTGGGTTTAGCTTCTGAGAGCATCGCTGGTGCAGCCGCTGCTTCTTGCTTCTCCTCTAATTCGGGTGTTGTCACCTTTGCTGGTTTAGAAACAAGGTCTGGAAGCTCCTTCCCACTAATCAACATCACTACTTGGCACTTCTCCTTTGGATCTACTTTTGAATGACCAAGCAGTGCGTCCTGTGGCTGCTTCATATAAACCTGCGGATAGGGCAGCGGGGCTGGTATGGTGCTGGCAACGCCACTGGCTTGATTGCTGCTTCATTCTGCTCTTCCAGTACCTTCCCACTTTGGAGTGTTACTGCCATGCATTGCTCTTTTGGATTCATCTCCAGTTGGCCTGGCAGTCTGCTTAGCGGCTGCTGTTGCTGTGCAGCATACTGGGCAACCTGATTCTCAAGCATCTTGTTGTGGGCCTTCAGCTGATTTAGCTCCTTATCCATCCTGTTCTGACCTTCCAGCAACTGCTTCATCATCTGGGTCAATTTCGAGTACCCTCCTTGCTATCAACCTTGCTGTTGCCCCTGTTGCTGGTACCTCTGATTGTAGTTTTGATTGGGTTTTGATCATCAGTTCTGGTTATACCACTGATTGTAATTGTTTTAGGACTGGTTGGGGCGGCGGTCAATGAAATTTTCCTCCTATGAATTGTTCTCAGGACACTCAAGGAAAGAGTGAGAGCCACTGAAAATTTCACAGACACTATATTAGGCAGCAGATTGTACCTGGGTGACAGGTTGTACTGTCTTGGTTGTCAGGTTTTAAGTTGCTTGGAGATAATAGCAAGTTGGGCCTCTAGATTGGTATTCCTATCAACATGATGCATACCCCTTGCACTGCGGCGCGGCTCATCATCATCTTCAAGATTAAGCATGATTCTTTTAGCATCCTCATATGGTGCATGCTTAAACTTCCCATCGGGCGCTACAGCAATGAGAGTGTGCCTATCCTTAGGTGACATGGCGCGACAAAAGATCCCCAGCAGCGCTGGCGTGTACACCATATGAGCAGGGCAACGCTGGATCAGATCTTGGAATCTCTCCCAAGCATGCACCATTGTTTCAGCATATTTCTACGTGAAATTGCAGATTTGCCCACGAAGCTCATCCGTCTTTGTATTAGGGAAATATTTCTTCAAGAATGCTTCTTCCATTTTNGTCTTGGTTGTCAGGTTTTAAGTTGCTTGGAGATAATAGCAAGTTGGGCCTCTAGATTGGTATTCCTATCAACATGATGCATACCCCTTGCACTGCGGCGCGGCTCATCATCATCTTCAAGATTAAGCATGATTCTTTTAGCATCCTCATATGGTGCATGCTTAAACTTCCCATCGGGCGCTACAGCAATGAGAGTGTGCCTATCCTTAGGTGACATGGCGCGACAAAAGATCCCCAGCAGCGCTGGCGTGTACACCATATGAGCAGGGCAACGCTGGATCAGATCTTGGAATCTCTCCCAAGCATGCACCATTGTTTCAGCATATTTCTACGTGAAATTGCAGATTTGCCCACGAAGCTCATCCGTCTTTGTATTAGGGAAATATTTCTTCAAGAATGCTTCTTCCATTTTCTCCCAGGTGGTGATGCTGTTCGCTGGCAGAGTTTTCAGCCATCTCTTGGCTCCATCCCTGAGAGAAAAATTGAAAAGATGAAGCTTCTTGGCATCTTCAGAACACCTCTGAATCCTAGTGGTGGCACAGATATCCACAAAATCCTCCAAGTGCTGGTTAGGGTCCTCTAGCGCCGATCCTCCAATCTGCTTGTTTTGCACCATTTGAACCAAGTTAGTTCTAAGCTCACAAGATTGATCATTATTGAATGGTGCTATGGCTCCAGTTGGTGCTGTATGGCGAGGTCGCCTAAGTTGGTTGATTGGTAGATTGGGGCTGTTGGCAAAAGGATCGACAATTTCATTGGCAACAACGTGCTGATGCTGGCGCTGCTGGTTCCCCTTGCCAACAGGATTGATAATGGGTCTCTAGTTGAGGGGGTCGATGATCATAGGAGGGGTGATATTGCCGTCTTCATCCCTAGGTGGGTCATCCTGGCCGAGTGGGGGATTATTGATGTTGACGTTGTGGGACATGGTCACTGTCTTGGCTGTTTTAGCTACTTTTTGTTGCCTTGCTTGCCTGCGGTTCGCTCTAGCAGCGCCTTAAATGTCTGGGATGTGTACAAGGTCAGGCTTTTGACTCCTAGTTCACATACACCAATCAAGACACTGCTAGAGAGTCACAGCGTGCGCTGTTAAGAACCTACCACAAGAAAACAAAAAAAATCAAAAAACAAAGAAATCCTAATCAATTTAAAACACTAAGTAGTATTATTTAGCACAGTCCCCGGCAACGGCGCCAAAAACTTGTTCGTGCAAAACCGGCTGCTAGTGCACAGCGTTGTTGTAGTAAACAAGTTCGAATCACAAGGACTGCGAATTAACAATGTCCTTAGATCTTTTGATCAATTAGGCTATAAAACAACAAGTAAATAAAAATATCGAATGGGTGAGGGTAATAAACTGAATAAAACAAAGTAAATAAACTGAAAGGGAGTGTAACAACGTGCATTGGTGAAGTGATTCAATAATAAAAGAACCTAGGTTTTCTGGGGTTCATTACAGCAGGTGTTGTCTAAGTAACAAAACTATGGATTGAATAATTTATTCGTCTTCTTTGTAGGGCTCCCTAGTCTATATCATCTACAACTAGCTGTTCAATGTTATTATAAACCTACCCTAGTCCCGAACAATCCGGTGTTCGCCAGAGTTGCTTGTCCCAAGGTGCAGTAGGCGCTGTACTAGGTGCTGGATCCACAACTACCCTAAAAATCTCTTTCGACAACAGTTAGGATAGAGGTTATGTATAGAACAATCAGATTTCCTAACTTCTCCTGTTCAGTGCTTTGCTAGGTCGTCTAAGGTGCACAAGAGGGTGATCAGGCCGCGTGCTGTTAAGCTCTCCATACACAAATCAAGGTGACAATGAACAATAAAAACCAAAACACGAATTATTACTCAAACATAACTATAGCTACGTCCCATAAACCTAGATAAGAGAAATTAGTTCGTGATGAAACTAAAAACAACAGTAGATAGCAACAGCGATATGCTGTCGAATAAAAATCTAAAGGTCTTCACTTTGCTTCAGCCGAATTCTTTACTCTCTCTTGCTGTGAAAGATGAATTTTTGATGCAGAGAAAAGAGCGTGTCGATGGGCCAAAAGGCTCCCCTCTTAGGGTTTTTAGAGAACAAAGTCTTTGATAAAATCCTAAGTCCTGGAAAATAAATTTTCTTCTCAAAACCTAGCAGCAAAAGGTATTCTTTCCTTCCAAGGAGTGTCCATGTGATCTTCAATAAAATCTCCTTGAATTTAGGCGCAAGCTCCAAATTAATCATAAAAATCGGGACTTTGACGCAGCGCCGCTGTCAGGTTGCATCTGGGCACTGCCGCTGGTGCAGTTTGAACTGGAGCTGGGCATTCAGTAGCGCCTTGCTGTTTTCGAGCCAAAATCGTCAAAATCCACTCCAAAAGGGACCTAATTGCACCTGAAAGCAAACAAGAGCTAGGAAAGTAGAATTTGGTGTAAAAGCAAGTGACTTTCTACCTAAAAGCATGAATGGATGCTAAATGCAAGGCCAAAAGACTACAGTGCATGCTGTAAAAATGTGTAATTTCATGCTCATCAGTATGGTTGTGTTCCAACATTTTCCAACATTCAAGTACAATGTTGTTGGTGTGGTTCCGGTGTAAGTTTTGAGGGAGGCTTTGTTTGTGAGAAAAGAGGTAAAGTTAAAGGTTAGCGAGGTATTCGCCGGTTTATTTGTAGTTCCTATACTCACTTCACGAACATGAAACAATACATTAATAGACTCCAAAAACCAGGTACAAGTTAGAGAACTTGTGGACTAGACTGACCCGACACAAAAACACTACTTGGACTGTTATGTATATGTTGTCATTAGTGATTCTTATATGTACTATCCTTAGACTTGAGATCATCAAGGTTCCCAACACATGAGTCATATACTTTGATATTACTCTTGGTTATTCGTAACTGAGTAGACCTACAAGTAATCATTGGGTATATGATATAATGTAAATGCATGGCCATGCTCAGATTGAGTGATATGGGGATATCATTTGTATCTATATCACACAGCTAACTCGGGGATCAAGAAATGTTAGATCAAACATAAACGAGGACGACATATTCCATGTCTCGTGTTTGATCTTGATATTATGGGATGAAAGGATAATGACATTTTTCCGAGGCATAATGAATCAGTACTGATCTTATCGTTTGGGTAGCAATGATGTGTTGCTAGACACCACTCATTGTTTATAATTGTGAATGAGAGTTTACAATTATTGCCAAACGTCACAAATGCCTACAGGGTCACACACTTAGAACTGTTGATTCGAGCTAGTGGTTGGACCTTAGTTGGACCATGGTTGGACCAAGGAATTGAGCTAGTGGGTGGACCATGGTTGGACCGGGTCGTTTTGGGCTGATTTGGTTCACTAATTATCAGAATTATTGAACCAAAATTAGTGTCATATGATGTGTAATCCTATATATGATGATATATATAATTAATGCTTAGTGGAGCATTAAGTCATAGTGCAAACATAATCATGAAGGATAAGACATGATTATGTTGGCCAATGACTTAATAAACTATGCATTTCAAGTGTGTATAAATAGGGTGAAGGTTTGATCAGATTTTCATACCAAGCAAGGCTTAACACACTCTTCACACTTGAGAAAAATA
The DNA here is from genome assembly GCA_028386065.3 of Turnera subulata. Lineage (NCBI taxonomy): Eukaryota > Viridiplantae > Streptophyta > Magnoliopsida > Malpighiales > Passifloraceae > Turnera > Turnera subulata. Next base: position 74,399 of record JAKUCV010003181.1, on the reverse strand, counting down.
CATCAAACACTCTCTAGTTTCTAGCTCTCGGAAATTCTGCAGCTAGCACTGCGGTTCGGGAGTGCTCGGGTTACTGATCGTGTGACGGTTGCTAGCAATCATCAACGGTTCGTGTGGATACCGTAGAGGAGTCGGATTTCTATCCGGTTCTTGCTGATTTGGCTCTACTGTTGAGTGAAAGAAATCAACCAAACCAGGTACGAGTTTCTTGTTATTCGGTTTACCCCGTTTCACATGGATCCTCCATTAGTTCCGGGTTTTTCCGCTGCGCATATTGTCTATTTGTTTGCATGCCTGGTTACTTACAGACCTACCCCTTGCACCACATCCCCTGAGTCTACCTCTGCCTCGTACTCCTCTGCCGCCAGTCCGGGCAAGAACCTGAATGTCTAACACATCTGCAACAAGTAGCAACAAATGTACTGAAATGTGAACACCAAAAGGTACACAATAACAATAACAACGCATAAGTATAAATATAAACACCAATAGCTGTCTGCTTCAACAACATTAAAGTACTACCTTCTCCGTCTGCAGTAACATCAACAGTTGATGAGCTTCTATTGGTCATCACATCACTGAGTCTTCAGGTCTGCCTCAGGTTATTTGGAACCTTTATGATACGCTGATACCTAGTGCCAGACTGCAATTGAAAATGCATTATTAATGTTCATACAAATATGGTGATAATTGGTATATAAATATAAAAACATGGTCAATTGGAGCTTACATTTTCCACCATCAACCCTGATTCAGTTATTAATACTCCTCTCCGCTCATTGCGGAAGTTAAACCTTCTTTTGTGATTGGTTCCATTTCGTCTTGCTCTGTTACTAGGCATTTTTTGGGGTGGTTGACCATTAATAGAAGCTACAGTCTGTTCTTGTTATGGTTCGACCTACATGGGGCATAGTGGGCTGAATAATACAATGACAATGACATTTTGTCCTAGTGGCAGTTTGTCTCAGTGGGATACCATAGTGGCGTAGAATGGCTTTGTTGCATGTAAATTAGTTCAGAAACTGGCACATTCAAAAATGCAGTTACCAATGGGATTCCAACTTACCTCAAACTCTGATGATGGCAGTGGGTCAGTTGCATTTCCGTTTGGCTCCCTATGTGGCTCAGCGGGTGCTTCATCAGCACAAGGATTAGCAGTTGTTTCATGTGTCTCAGTTGCGGTGGTAGTGGGTTCTTGCTAAGTATTGAAGCCATGAATGTTTGCAAGTGACAGTGTCAAAACTGATAATTGTCAATTTATATGAAGAACAAAAGTAAGTTGTACTACTTACTCTCATCCGCAACCTGGAACTCCTTGTAACTGGGGCAGCCCCTGATGGAGGAATATGGGCAGTTTCCTCTGTAGTTCTTGCGGTGGATCCCTGGTGAGGAGAATAGTCATTCAATCCACAAGGGGAGAACACATTAGTAAGCAAACAATGTGAGATCAGAAGGACAATGGGTTTGCATAATGAGGTGGAACAAATGAAATATGATGTAGTACTTATACTTACTCTCCTCAACTGGGAACTCCTGGTAACTGAGGCAACCCTTGATGGTTGCTGAGACTGAGGGTTACCAATGCCCTGTGAATCTGTGTCAGTGGATTCCTAAAGAAATATTTTCCACCATCACTCCGGTCTGATACAATAGTAAGAAACAATGACAACAACGACAACAACTCAACAACACATGCGCACATGCCAAGAATGCAACAAAAACAATAATAAACCACTAAAAAGACTACTGCTTACTCCCAGCAATCTCCTTGTAACAGAGGCAATAGCTGCGGGGGGTGATTCCTCATCGGCATTGGATAATTCCTTAAACAATAATGAAAGTTCAGCACCAAATTTTGTGATGCAGTAAAGGAAAAGTATGAATTTTCGGTTACTTATACTGCAAGAGCCATGATATTGTTCTTACCCTTAATATTCTTGAACATCCAGTTACCGAGGCAACTGTCGTACCAGGTGATGCTTGCTGTGGTATACTTGCCCCTAAGGCACTTGCATGCCCAGCGAGTTGCTTCAATATGGCAAAACATAGAACAATGGCATGCATTACACTTTAATTACCTCTTCGCAAACTGAATGACCATTACCTTAGTCCGTCTTGAAGCCCTTGAAACTGTCCCATTTGAGCCTACTCCCTCTCTTGATGGGTGCCGAGAATGCTGCACATCAAATATCTGAGCATGAATTTAACCAAATAATAACAGAAAGTAAGAGTTATGGAAACACATACCTTCCTTTTCCTTGAGTTCTCATCATCAGCTCTAGTTTGTACATCAGTGGTTGTTGTTGTTGTTCCCTCGGGTGGAGTACCACTAGCATTAATAGAGCATGTGAGTAAAGAGCCAGGTAATGACAAGTCAGCTGCTTCTGGATCGACAACTTCAATGCGGGACCTTGTCCTCCTTAAATTGTTAGATTCAAGAACATCAGGCACAGCTTCATTCAGGCCATGAGCCTTCAAATGCAATGTTTTATTTATTAGTCTTGTTTATCAGCAGTTACATGGTGTAATTCACTATAGTGAAGCAGTAACATTACCTTCCTCTTCTTACAGGTGGCAATATTGTGGCCAAATTGATGATATAGTTGGCATTACATCACACAACTAATCTTTGTCCTCCCCTCTAGTGCGATAGATTTAATAAAAAAATGTTACAGCGATTGGTTTATACACCCCATATAAAACTAATGATATTGAGTATATACATACTAACCTGTGACCCGCCCTTTTCTCCTTCTTCCTTACGCGTCTGAGTCTGTGGCCTGCCTCTTTTTGGGTCTACATCTGGAGGGTGCACTACAGGATGGCCACATTCATCCCAAAATATTTGGCCCGGAATAGGGTTTATTGCACACCTATAAGACTTCATGTACTTATCTTTATGGTACTATGTAGACACATAGTCCTCAACCTTCTGTCTTTCACTCATTATAGCTGCAGCCGTGTGGGGACAGGGTATACCAGTCAGCTGCCAGGATCTACAAGTGCACTCCCTCTTATTTCTATCTACCACATGCCTATTTTCTCTATCAATCAACTCGTATTTTCCACTTCCAATAGGTTGCACTGCAAATGCTGAGCACAATTCCTTGTTTTTTTTCCACCTGGTTGAAAATTTTGGGCCCCAATTTGTCATTGAAAGTGTGTAGCAAATCCTGCCTCCGCACAAGCCTATCCATCATTAAGTGTCTGATGTCTTCCAATATAGACACAAGGGACTTATATCGAGCTTCGATGATGAAACAATTGAAGATTTTGCACATATTGTTGTCCACCACGTCTGACTTGCACCGTGTTTTCTGATATGCTCTACACCATTGCTTGGGACTGGCATCCAGAAAGTGTTGCTTCGCTTGCTTGGATATGTCGGAGAATTCAGACACCAATTGTGCCAATTCCTGCGGAGTGATGGCCTTAACGCATTTCCAAAAGTGGACTTGCAGCGCTTCCCTGCGGTTTGCTTTCCTCCACTTGGCAAAGATGTGCCTTGCACATTTTCTATGCTCGGCATAAGAAGAAGGTCTTGTACAGCCCGAACCAGGCCATGACATCATTCATAAATATTAGTTAAGTTCTGCCACGATGTGTGTACTGTAAACATTTATTCAAAAAAGTACAAGTGGACAGTTGATAAAGATAGATATGCGACTCACCTTATGTTGATCAGAAATATATGTCCATCCATTCCCAAGGCCCTGGGGTATGCGTAAATCATACATCAGCTGTGAAAAGAACCACTTCCAGTTATATGTTTTCTCAACTTGAACTACAGCCCATGCCAAAGGAAACATCTGGTTGTTGGAGTCTCTTCCAACAGCTGCTAGCAGTTGCCCACCTAAAGAACCTTTGAGAAAGCAGCCATCAACACCAAGGATGCGCATGCCAACCATTGATCATAAGTTGTTGTAAGGCTTAATAAAAGGTATTACTTCCAAATCCAATCGGTTATACCATAACAGGAAATATGTAAAGCAGGGAATATAATTACCCATATTATCCCCAAAAATCAATTACTGTATGTGTGTTATTTCTTTTTCCAACATGGTTAAGATAGGAAATATGTAAAATAGGAAATATGTAAAATACGAAATGTACCTGCAACCATGGATGAAACCTTCCTTCCTTTAGGGCTTTAAAGCATATGTATAATCTCTTAAACACATGATTTCCAAAGTCATCCTCCTCTATGTCAAGCACCACACTGCTTCTAGGGTTGTAATTCTTCAGGGTCTGGAGGTAATCATTCAGTCTCCTGTACTCCTCCTGCACGTCTCCCTGGAAAAACTCGTAAGCAGACTTTTTAGCACATCTAGCAACAGGCCATGATGTGTTTACTTTGAACTTTTTCCTTGTGGCATCCACAATTTGAGCTGGTCTCATACTCATAGCAGTGGGACCAAATTTCTCCACCAAATAGTCTGAGAAGACCTTGTGGCGTTCTAGTGCGTTGTAGATTCTTATCCAAAACTTAGGTAACTCGAGTGTTGCTCTTACTGTTAGAATCTAAGCACTATGCTAGTTGGGGGGTGAATAGCATTTTTCAAATGAAATGAAAATTTGCAGGAAATAATGCGGGATAAAAGCAGTGAAGGAAAGGAAACACCAAATTTTTATCCTGGTTCACACACAACTTGTGGCTAGTCCAGTCCTCCGAGAGACTCTCTCGAACATTTCATTTTCTACGTTAAGCTTCCGGGTGCCTAACAAACCGTTTACTGCTTGAAAATTTGAGTCACACAAACCTCAACACTCTTCTTTGAAGAAACCTCAGTTCAAGACTTCTCACACAGAAAGAAGACACTCTTCCTGTGAATCACAACACGTGAACTAACCTCCCAAATGATGTATGGCAACAAATACAACACTCAAAACAGAAACTCTCTCAAGAGTGGATATTGAGCAACAATGTAAGCACTATAAAGCAACTCTAAATTTTCAAAGATATTAGCTCATAAAAATGTGTATGAATGTTTATCAATGTATGCTTGAATGTGTGAAGAGTTGATTGTTCAGAAAGAGAGGCTTAACACCTCTATTTATAGCTCTGAAAAACTTTGGATTAAAGCTTTTTTTCGTCCCTGTGTAAGGCCTCAAAGTTGGAATTCATCCTTGTGTAGGATTTTGGCCTGTTTTCATCCCTCCGTTCGACCCTTTTGGTCTCCCCAGCCGTAATCCGGCGAAAATCGCTGACGTGGCACATTTTCTGGTGCCACATCAGAATTTTGGGTCCACATGTCAGGAAAAACCCAAAACTGAACCAGGATACACCCGACCGGTTCCGCCCACCTAAATAACCCGGAACCCAAAATATAATTTTATTATTTTTAATTATACAAATAATTTGAATAATAAAGTTAGCCTATTTCTAAAATAATAAAACATAATATATATTTTTTTATTTTATGTTTAGTAAAAAAATTTCACAGAATATCTTATTTTTCTTGTTTCCTCTTATATATATATTAAAATTATATATATAAGGAATTTATTTTTATTTTATAAGGATTTTTTTTGAAAAATCGATATAATTTATTAAAATTAATTAAAGCATATTACAACAGAATTTATTTCCTATTATAAATTGATTTTATAGTAAGACAAAATATATCAATGAATTAATTGGGTGGGCGAACGGTTTGGGTAGAACAGGTTTGGTTTTATGGTTGGACCGATATCTTTGGGACCCACAAAGCTGCTGTGGCACCAGAAAATGTGCCATGTCAGCCATTTTCGCCGGATTTTAGCCGGACGAACCAAAAGGGTCGAACGGAGGGATGGAAAAAGGCCAAAAACCTACACAAGGATGAATTCCAACCTTGAGGCCTTACACAGGGACGAAAAAATGCTTTAATCCAAAAACTTATATAGCCGTTGGGAACAAGTTCTGAACACCTTTAGATAAGATAACATGCAAGGTGAAAAAGAGATTTTGATTTTAACGGCACAACATCGATGTTGTGATAGAAGTTGTGAATCACAACATCGATGTTTTTCCGTTGGATTTGAATTATTGAGGCCAACGGTCACTAAAACATCGATGCTTGGAAAGCCAACATCGATGTTTTAGAGCTTCGCCCAAAACATTTTTAAAGCTGATTTCTAAGAACATCGATGTTGAGATGGACAACATCGATGTTTTATTGCTACGGCAAAAACTAATTTGAAGACAAACATCATAACATCGATGTTGTGTAAGCCAACATCGATGTTTGGTTACCCACATCGATGTTTTGGTACTTTGGCCAAATTTTGAAAGAATTTGAAGATCAGAACATCGATATTGGGGTACCGAACATCGATGTTTAGTGCTAAAAAAACATTTTTATGTTTAAATGATTGGTAAAGTGATGCATGAGGAAAGCCGATTTTTTTTGAGCTAATAACTTAGAAGATTTAAGTCTTAACCTTGTACAATTGAGTTCTATGTTCTTCTTCAATTCTTGTGCTCTTCTTCACTTCTTATTTTGTGCTTCTTGAGTGATTTCTTTTTGCATGGATTGTTGTCATTTGAGATGTTAGGTTTGTGAATATCAAAACCTGTGTGAAGTCAAGAGGCATTAGCAAAAGAACAAAATAGTGTAACAATTTCTCACTTTTTGATAATGACAAACAAGAAGGAGTATATGTCAATGGGATCCAAAATGAATTCAAGCTTGAGTTAATTTTAGTTCCCCCTAACTTGATGCATATATAAATTTTAATTTAAGACAACAAGACAAGGAAACTTAAGTTAATTTCATTACATATACTCTTTTTATCTTCCCCCTTTTGGTATTAGCAAAAAGAAACAACAATTGCATTAGTAAAGTAAAGATAGAAGTGATGCAACATAAAACTTAAACAAAAGTGTAGAGTTTAGAAAGAGGTGCTCTGGCTGTCGTCTTCATTATCATCTTGGTTTCCACCACCTTTCACATCCATCGGATCATTGTCCTCATTTCCGACGTAGTCCTCATCCGCATCATCATGACCATCATTTTCGAAGTTGTATCCTTGAAGAGTAGCATGATATGGTGGAGGTGTGTACTTGACACGAGCAAAGTAGAAGCGAAGGGCGTGACCCTGTCTTTGAACTTCCGTGTCAATCCTATCAATTGAGCGTCCCATGTTGTTCACACTTAATTGGAGAGTGTGAATGGAGGCAGCGAGGGAGTCGAGTGTGGCAGCAGGGGGTTGGCCTTGAGGAGTTGATACTTGAGGAGCTGCTACTCGGGCAGGCCTTTGGGCTTCCGCGGATGATCTAGCATGGAATGTGGCGTCATTAATCGCCAAAGTTTGGAGTGAGGAGTGAGAGCACCTACATGAGGAGTTATCCCTGCACTCATCAAGATGTTCACAATCAAGGAAGCATAAGGAAGTGGATGATTATTGGAGGTATGTTCAGCCATATGCATGAGCACAAATCGTGCCCAATTGATGGGAGCCCCGTGGATGATGGCATGGAGGACCTTTTCGTCTTCAATCGTCGAATTTGTGTGATTCCCGGCTCTTGGTTTGATCACCCGAGTGAGCAGATAGAAAAGCACCCTGTACTTCGGGTTGATGGAATGGATTGTCGGCCTGTTGGAGCGGTTTCGTTTCACTTCAGTGAAACCGAGCTCATTGAGAAGAGTAGCTTCATGGAGTGTAAGCCAATGATCACCCCATAAGATGAGATATCATCGCCTTGGTAAGGCAAGGCTGCAGTCTTTTCGAATTGCTCCAAGGTCATCTGAAAGGATCGTCCATTAATGTTAGCAGAAAGGACATCACCATCGTGTTTGAGGGTTGAGTAGATGGCTCGGACAAAATCTGGACTGTATTGGGACTTCTCTCTTGTCACAAAATCCCATAGTTTGGATTCCTTCAGGTGTCTTTCAAGGTTCTCGAAGTTCTTTTCTTGTGGGTAATCGTCTAGAAGGCAATGAGGAGAGGCAATGGCTCGATTTGCATAGTGGGATTTGTAGTGATCTAGCTCATTTCTGGAAGCGAACCAAACTTCAGAGGCTTCCATAGTAAATTTGTGAGCTGAACTTGAGGAGCCTCCCTTCTTCTTGGATATCTTTTCTTGCACAAGGTCTTTCCCTTTGGAATTTTTCTTGCCACCTGCCATTATTTGAGTGAAATGAGTAGGAGAAGAAAATTTGGAGAAGAGATTGAGTGAGTAAACAGTGTAGTGTGCGGGAAGGAAGAAAAGAGGCCAAGTTTGTATAGTTGAGATCAAAATATAGCTATTGGAGCATTAAAAACAGGCTCCAATGGCTATTTTTTTGAAAGACAATGCTTGAACATCGATGTTGGAAAAAACAACATCGATGTTTGAGATTGCTCAACGGCTAAACATCGATGCTCCAAACGAAGAAATCGATGTTTGAAGCGTTCGGCCGAAAAATAAATGAAGCTCAACGGCTTTATTTTTGAAAGACAACGACCCTCAACGGCTATATTTTTGAAAGACAACGGCCAAACATCGATGTTTACTGGTGAAACATTGATGTTTTGAGCTCTCGGCAGAAAATTGGTGGAAGCTTAATATCAGAACATCGATGTTGTGAGCCTTAAAAAAAATGAATTCAATGTCGGAACATCGATGTTCTAAAGGAAACATCGATGTTTTGACCTTTCAAAGAGAATTGGAATCGGGAAAGTTCCCTGAACATCGATGTTATTACCCTGCGGCCGAATTTGGACTTCAGCCAACATCGATGTTGTGATCATCAACATCGATGTTTGCTTTCGGCAAGCCTTTGTTCCCCCTGTCTGCTAGCCTGATCGAGGAGTACGTGCAAAACAAACTTAGAAAAAAAATGATACTAAAATACACAGATTTTACTAATAAAAAAAATGTGATAAACCCCCTGCGAGCGAAAAAAATATTTTCTTGGATTCCTATCCCTAAAAAAAAAAAAAACGTCCATAGAGGAGTATTCTTGTCGCACATGCACAGACTCGAGGTACCGTCTTATCAGTCTGATTCCTTCTGATGGAGAGTATTCTGTGCTAGTAGCCAGAAAACATACCACGTAATCACACAATAATTAAATTAGAGCCAAGATTTTCGAAAAGCAGATCCTTGATGATCGAAAAAGATTTGGAGATTTAATTGCATTTCCTGTTACTCAAAATATCTTGGATTGTTTAGGTAAGGCAGATGGGTATTTTTGGTTACCAAAAATTTCTATAAGATGCAACACGATAGAATGTGAGTACACAAAAGAGTATTTCAAAAGAAAGGTTTCTTAACCCACATTCGAGAGAGTGATCAGAAATACTTTGAAACCAAAAAAAAACGCCTTCTCCAACATTAGTCTTTTTTGTTCAAGGTGCTTCCTTAGGAAGACGAAATCGACTAGCCTATTGCCTGATTCAAGAGCATCCAGAGGAACTGCCGAATGAGCTTGGCAGAATTCCTTGCTTAGTTTTTGTCGACGGGCTCTACTCGTTCAGATTCTTTGTCTCTCCTATGGAAGAGACAATCTTCTTGGAGGATCAAAGTACTCTTAGAACCCTTTTTTACGGCTCGGCTAATCCCATTATGTTTTTCATTTATGAGAGACTTGAGGGATTTCAGTTAGAGACCACCTGTTAATACCTAGAGCAAGGTAGTTATTACCAGATTACGATGACTGCCCGGAATGTGCCTCCTGTAAGTAGGTTACCTCCAACTGGCCCAAAGGTATGATTGCTGGTGTGGAACTGCAGAGGAATCACCCGGCACTCCCAGGAGTTTTTAGGCACCTTAATGGATCTCAAAAATCAATATAAGCCCAATATGATTTTACTTACGGAGACCCAGTGGCAGCCTGAAGATGATCATGGTGTTCTTCCACTTCGTTTTCCTCCGGCAAACCGGTTTGAACTACATTGTCAAAACAACTCTGGCGGCATGTGGTTTTCATGGAATGATAGCATTAGGGTCAACATTTCTAGTGAATCTAATGATAGCTTTAGAGTCAATGCTGAGCCAGCAAGATAAATTGTAATATTTATGAAAAGTATGTTCAATTATGGGTGTGTGATTTGTGAGATAATGAAAGGATGTAAGCATGTGTGTGATTATAATCTAATGAAAGTTTATATGCATATGTTTGTGATTGTATTGTAATGAAAGAATTCATGAATTCAGATCATTCTTGAGTCAAGAATGCCAAGTTCAGTACAAATGCAAAAGAATGACTCTTTCTCCAAGGGTTTTGTAAAAATGTCTGCTAGTTGAAATCTTCTTTCAACAAATTCAATTGCTACATCTACCTTGAGAATAAGATCTCTAATGAAGTGATGTCTAATGTCAATGTGTTTGGTTCTTGAATGAAGGATAGGGTTCTTTGTCAAACTTATAGCACTAGTATTATCACACCTAAGAGGAATGTGATCGATTTTAAGACCATACTTCTCGAGTTGTTGCTTCATCCAAATGATTTGAGCACAACAACTACTAGCAGCAATGTATTCCGCTTCGGTCGTAGATAAAGCTACACGTACTTGTTTCTTACTAAACCATGAAACTAAAGAACTCCCAAGCAAATGAGCTTGTGCTTTTACTATCAAGTTTACATTCGGCAAAGTTTGAGTCGGAGTAACCTATGAGTTAAAGTGTGGAACCTTTGGGATACCATAGTCCAACATTAATTGTGCCAACAAGATATTTCATAATGCATTTTATGGCCTTTAAATGTGACTCCTTAGGGCATGATTGATACCTTGCACTTAAACACACACTAAACATGATGTCTGGCCTACTTGCTGTTAAGTAAAGAAGAGAGCCGATCATACCTCGATATTTTTTGACATCTACTTCCTTACCTTTCTTATCCTTATCTAAGTACTTAGATGTGCTTATTGGTGTAGCCATTTCCTTTGATCCATCCATTTCAAAGCGTTTAAGCAATTCCTTGCAATACTTTGATTGAGAGATGAAAGTACCTTCCTTCATTTGTTTGATTTGTAAGCCCAAAAAGAAGGTTAACTCTCCCATCATGGACATCTCAAATTCACTGGTCATCATGTCAGAAAAATCTTTGCACAAAGACACATTAGTAGCTCTGAAAATAATATCATCAACATAAATTTGTACTAAAAGGATGTCATTGTTTTTATGCTTGATGAAGAGTGTGGTGTCAACCTTCCCTCTTTTGAATCCATTGTCCAAAAGAAATTTACTCAAACGTTCATACCAAGCTCGGGGAGCTTGCTTAAGACCGTAGAGTGCCTTCTTGCGCTTGAAGACATGATTGGGAAATGCATGATCTTCAAAGCCTCGAGGTTGATCAACATATACTTCTTCTTGAATGAAGCCATTTAGAAATGCACTTTTAACATCCATTTGGTATAATTTGAAATTCATTGATGATGCAAAGGCAAGTAGTAGACGAATAGCCTCTAGATGTGCAACTGGTACATAAGTTTCTTCAAAGTCTATTCCTTCCTCTTGGTTATACCCTTTTGCTACTAACCTAGCTTTATTTCTAGTGATTATTCCATTTTCATCTAATTTGATACGAAACACCCATTTCGTACCAATTATCGTATGATCATTGGGCTTTCGAACCAATTCCCAAACGTCATTGCATTTGAATTGATTCAGCTCCTCTTGCATTGCTAAAGTCCAATGTTCATCGTTAATTGCTTCGGAAATGGTTGTAGGTTCAATTTGTGAAACAAATGCCATGTGACCTACTGTGTCTCTACGAGAGTTTCGAGTACTTACTCCACGGTTGATATCACCGATTACCTAGTCAAGGGGATGGCTTTTGGATTCTCGCCAATCTCTAGGCAGTTTTTGGTTGATATCATCCGTTGTATCTTGCGTATTTTCCTCTTCATTTGCTGCTTCTGGTTGAGAAGTTGATTCTGCAGGAATGTCTTTTGATGAGTTGTCTTGATCTTCTTCTTCATCGTCCAACGAAGTCTTCTCCATAATATCTGCAAAATCATCACAAAAATCCTTTCTCGCTAAGCGAGTATCATTTTCTGCAAATACTACATGAGGAGATTCCTCAATAGTTAAGGTACGTTTATTGAAGACTCTATATGCTTTGCTACGTAATGAGTAACCAAGAAAGATCCCTTCATCAGATTTTGCATCAAATTTCCCAACCTATCTTTCCCATTATTATGAACAAAGCATTTGCATCCAAAGATACGAAGATGGGAAATATTAGGTTTTCTTCCCTTGTATAGTTCATAGGGTGTTTTCATGAGTATTGGCCTAATGATTGCTCGGTTTAATACGTAGTATGCCGTACTCACTGCATCAGCCCAGAAGTACTTGGGAATATTTGCCTCATTGAGCATAGTTCTTGCCATTTCCTCAAGACACCGATTCTTACGTTCAACAATGCCATTTTGTTGTGGTGTCCGAGGGGTTGAGAAATTATGCTCAGTGCCATATTCATCACAAAAATTTGAAAAATGATCATGTTCAAATTCACCTCCATGATCACTTCTAATGCAAGCAATTGATGAGTGATTTTCATTTTGGACTTTCTTAAAAAAGCTCTTGAAAAAGTTAAATGCTTCACTTTTATGTGTAAGAAATAACGACCAAGTAAACCTAGAGTAGTAGTCAACAATTACAAAAGCATAGTAGTTTCCACCAAAACTTTTGATTTGTGAGGGACCAAAAAGATCCATGTGCAAGAGTTGAAGTGGTCTAGAAGTTGAAACAACATTTTTTTATTTGAATGTAATCCCTACTTGCTTCCCTTTTTGACATGCATCACAAGTGGAGTCCTTCTCAAACTTAATCTTTGGAATGCCAATTACCAAGTCTTGAGAAACTAATTTGTTCTAAAGATTCATATTTACATGAGCTATTCTACGATGCCATAACCACATATCATCCTCTTTGCTCATGAGACATTTTGAAAAATTTTCTAAGTTCACCATATAAATATTGTCAATTCTTTCACCATGTAGAATAGTCTTATTATCACTAAGACGTTCTACGGTGCACGACTTAGAATTAAAAATCACATGATTTCCCTTGTCACACAATTGACTTATGCTCAAGAGATTATGCTTAAGACCTTTAACAAGGAAAACATTATCAATAGAAGAGGATTCATCTTTACCAACCGATCCAATGCCGATGATCTTTCCTTTGTTGTTGTCTCCAAAGACAACGTTTCCTCCATTTGATGGCCTTATTTGTAGAAATTTGGATGCTTCTCCGGTCATGTGCTTGGAGCATCCGCTATCAAGGTACCAAAGTACAATTGATGCCTTCAAGCATACCTACATAAATAAATGGATTTTTGGTACAAATGGTACCCATATTTTATGGGTTGAGACAATCATGTACCCAAACTTTTTGCCGAGACATTTATATACCTGTAATTTTAGCGGGCAGTTCAATCATGGGTCTCGGGCAGGGCATGTGCTGACGTGGTTTCTGCCCGATTTTGGGCTGCTGCCCGTTGCTCAAAACGACGTTGTATAACCATGATACGACGTCGTTTTCGGTCCATGTGGCAGATGTGTGTCCAGCCCACTATCCCAACAGTTCCCACCCGGTTCGAGAGGTTCAACCGATGAATTAAATGACCCAAAACATCCCTAATAATAAACCTTAAATCAAATTTTTATTAGTTGACAAAAAAAATTTTTATTTGCAGATTAAATAAAAAAATTGTTCATAGTCCAAATTATAATCTTCAATATAATTGTTAAAAATTTGGCAAAAAATTTTAATTCTTAAAAAAAACCTATTCGCAATAATTTATTTTGATGCATATTCCAAATAAATTGTAAAACAACATTTAATAATCATAATGATTATAATAATGAGATAAATGGATTAACATACCATCAGTACCCTACTTTCACTCCTAATTTTTCTCCTTAATTTTCTTTGATTTTTAAAACGTTATTTATTTTACAATAATGATTATAATAAAATTAAAATTAAACAAATCACATCCTATCTTATCTCCTTAATCCTCTCCTAAATTATCTCTTTAATTTTCTCCTAAATTATCTCCTCAATTTTCTCATAAATTATCTCCTTAATTTTCTTAGATTTTTAAAACGTTATTTATTTTACAGTAATAATGATTATAATAAAATCAAAATCAAACAAATCACACCCAACACCTCCTTCTTTCTCTCCTTAATCTCCTCCAAAACATTAAAAATGATATTTTTTTATAACCATAACAGAATAATCAGGATCCTAGTTTTCTCCATAATTTCCATTAATATTTTCTTATCACTCATTCTCATAAAAAAGAAATAAAAAACAAGAAAAAAAAATATTCACAAACAAACCCTACCACCACCACCACCATCACCTCCAGACCTCCATCCTCTCATCTTCCGTCATCTATCACTCATCCCGTACCTCACTGCAAATCCAACGAACCCATATCCTCCTTCTTCTCCTCCTCCAAATCCAACAAACCCTACCACCACCCTCCCCTCATCTGCCCAAGGCGCTGCCACATCTCGCCCCTCATGGCGATGTGCTCAATCCGCAACCCCAACCTCCACGAAACACCACCACCCTCCCCCAAATATGCTCAATCCGCAACACGAAACACAACAGCCCGCCACAGTAAACACCCAACACCGACACCACCAGATCTGACACCACAATACAACAAAGGCAAAAATCCGATTGGGTTAGTCCCAGACAACCACAAGAAAAGAAGAACAATAGAGGAGGAAGAGGGGAGGAGGAAGAGAGAAAAGTTCGGAGGCTTACCGAGCAGTAGGGGACGGCGTGCTCTCCTCATCGCGCCCCAGACACGCACGGGTAGCAGACCCACCGGCGCCTCCTCTTCCATCACAATGACGACGGCTGCTATATGGAGAAGGGAAACGAGGCGGCGGCGACTAGGACAGGGGCGGCGGAGAGTTGTCTGGCGAGAAAGGAGTGAAAAAAAAATGCGAGAGGGAGAGGGATGGTGTTGTCGGTGTTGGGTGTTGAGGGGAAGGGAGAGGTGTTTTTTATTTTTAATATTTTTTTTGGTTGTAAAATTGATTGTAAAATAATGTGGCCGGTGATTTTAGGTTGTAAAATTTATTTTTAATGTTTTTTATTAGTTTTCTATTTTTAAATAATTAATTTGAAATTTTCTTAATTTTTTATAAAATTATAGAAAACAGTAAAATAATTTGTTTAATTTTGATTTTATTATAATCGTTATTACACTAAAAACAAGTAACGTTTTAAAGATCAAATAAAAATTAAAGGAAAGAATTTAGGAGTAAAAGTAGGGTACTATTATATAATTGTGATTAATTAGAACTGTGTAATTTTTTATTTAACTTATCAGGTTAAAAAAAAATAATTTAAGGTTCATAATTGATACATGAGAGGATGTTTCAGGTGATTTAATTCTTTGGTTGAACCTCTTCATTCGGGTGAGAACCGGGTCGGTAGCCACTGGGATAGTGGGTTTGGACCCACCCTTTCCATGTGGACGATGAAACTACGTCGTATCATGCTTATACGACGTCGTTTTGAGCAACGGGCAGCAGCCCAAAATCGGGCAGAAACCACATCAACACATGCCCTGCCCGAGGCCTGTGACTGAACTGCCCGCTAAAATTCAAGGTACATAAATGTCTCGACAAACAATTTGGGTACATGATTGTCTCAAACCATAAAATATGGGTACCATCCGTACCAAAAACCCTAAATAAATCAATGAGTTTTTGGTACCCAGATCTTTTTGGGTCTTTGACTGTTAGGGGAATAGTAGTAGTGAGCTTCATTTTGTGCCCAATGCCTATGCCTAGTAAAACAAACAGGAGCTATATGTTCGATCCTATTGCAATAATGACAAATTACATTTGGATTGTGCAATCTCCTTTATTGATAGTAACTACTAGGTTTGCTATGCTTGTTTGTTCTAACCATCTTATTTTCCTTTGTTAGAGCCTTAGTCTTTCTAATTTTAGGCTCAAATTTCTTCTTTTCAGGTTCATTCTTGAAGCGTAGTCCATGCTTAGTGGATTGTAAGTTATCTAGCATAGAATTCAGATTCTTATGAGGAGTGTTAAATTTCTTCAAAGTAGTCTCTAGTTTTTCAACTTGATTTTTTAAAGATTGACAAGATGAGCATTCCTTAGTTGAACTTTCCGGTTTATTAGCACTTCTTTTTCCAAAAAACTTGTTTTCTTCTTTGATTTTTACTTTTTCGCTAGTTAATTTCTCGACATCTTCTCCTAATATCGTGATTTGCTTCTTTAAGTCTTTGTTAATTTTAGCAGCAATAACATATTCTCCATATAGCTCATCAAATCCATTTTGCAATTCATCATAATCAGAAATTTCATCAAGAAGAGAAATACTTACATCTTCTGATGTTTCTTCTTGTGCCATGAGACAAAGGTTAGCCGATTCCTCTTCTTCACTATCAGTTGATTCATCTCCGAAATCACCTCCCCAAGAGATATACGCCCTTTGCTTTTTGTAAGGCTTCTCACCTTCTTGTGCTTTGGGACATTTGGGTTCGATGTGCCCAAGTTCACCACACCCATAGCATTTAGGTGGTCCGGATTGTTTTTTGCCTTTCTTTTCAAACTCCTTCTTTATGAACTTATGAAACTTTCGGATGACAAGTCCAAATTCTTGATCATCATCACTGGAGTTCAATTCGGTCAACTCTTGGGTAGTGGAGGTAGAGGCCTTCAGTGCTATATCCTTCTTCTTTGGTTCCTGTACAGAGGGTTTGAGCATAGTGGTTTGATAAGTGAGAAGGTTACCTCTGAGTCCGTCGTAGGTTGTGTTTGCAAACTCCATGTTCTCATAAATTGCATCAGCTTTGGAGCGCCATTCGGGTGTGAGACTTCTAAGGATTTTCGGAACCAAATCCTTATTGGAGTAGTCCTTCTTCAGAGCATGAAGGTTATTTATGATTTTGGAGAATCGTTCGAACATATCTTCTATATCCTCGTTCTCCTTCATTAGAGTTCATACTCAACTGTGAGAGAATCGATTTTGGCCTCACGGACTTGGTCGGTTCCTTCATAGGTGGCTTCCAATTTTTCCCACATCTCCTTGCCGGTAGTGCAGCATGAAATTTTTCGGTAGTCATCTGGATTGACTGCACAATAGAGCATGTTTATAGCCATGGCATTGTTTTCCATCTTCTTAATGTCATCAGCATCATACTCTGCCTCCTTCTTTGTCACAGTGGTTTCACCAACCTTCTTTGTCGGAATTGGTTCTCCATTCTTCATTATTAGCCAGAGAGCAAAGTTGTTAGCTTGGAGGAAAATTCTCATCCTCTCCTTCCACTATGAGTAGTTGGTGCCGTCAAAAAGAGGTGGACGGGTGCTAGATTATCCTTGAACAATTCCTGCATGCAAGTTGCTTGAAGAAGCCATGGATAATTCCTCTTAAACGATTAAGTCTTTCAGAGAGTTAGGCTTTGCTACCAATAGTTAGAATCTAAGCACTACGCTAGAGGGGGGTGAATAGTATTTTTCGAATGAAATGAAAATTTGCAGGAAACAGTGCGGAATAAAAGCAGTGAAGGAAAGGAAACACCAAATTTTTATCCTGGTTCACACACAACTTGTGGCTAGTCCAGTCCTCCGAGAGACTCTCTCGAAGATTTCACTATCTACGTTAAGCTTCCGGGAGCTTAACAATTCGTTTACAGCTTGAGAATTTGAGTCACACAAACCTCAACACTCTTGTTTGAAGAAACCTCACTTCAACACTTTTCACACAGAAAGAAGACACTCTTCTTATGAATCACAAAATGGGAACTAACCTCCCAAACGATGTATGGCATCAAATACAACACTCAAAACAAAAACTCTCTCAAGAGTGGATATTGAGCAACAATGTAAGCACTATAAGGCAACTCTAAATTTTCAAAGATATTAGCTCATAAAAATGTGTATGAATGTTTATCAATGTATGCTTGAATGTATGAAGAGTTGATTGTTCAGAAAGAGAGGCTTAACACCTCTATTTATAGCTCTGAAAAAACTTATATAGTCGTTGGGAACAAGTTCTGAACACCTTTAGATAAGATAACATGCAAGGTGAAAAAGAGTTTTTGCTTTTAACGGCACAACATCGATGTTGGGTATCACAACATCGATGTTTATCCGTTGGATTTGAATTATTGAGGCAAACGGTCACTAAAACATCGATGTTTGGAAAGCCAAATTGATGTTTTGGAGCTTCGCCCAAAACATTTTTAAAGCTGATTTCTATGAACATCGATGTTGAGATGGACAACATCAATGTTTTATTGCTACGGCAAAAACCAATTTGAAGACAAACATCATAACATCGATGTTGTGTAAGCCAACATCGATGTTTACCATTTGAACACCGATGTTTGGTTACCCACATCGATGTTTTGGTGCTTCGGCCAAATTTTAAAAGAATTTGAAGATCAGAACATCGATGTTGGGGTACCGAACATCGATGTTTAGTGCTAAAAAAAAATTTTTTATGTTTAAATGATTGGTAAAGTGATGCATGAGGAAAGTCGATTTTGTTTGAGCCAATAACTTAGAAGATTTAAGTCTTAACCTTGTACAATTGAGTTCTAAGTTCTTCTTCAATTCTTGTGCTCTTCTTCACTTCTTATTTTGTGCTTCTTGAGTGATTTCTTTTTGCTTGGATTGTTGTCATTTGAGATGTTAGGTTTGTCAATATCAAAACCTGTGTGAAGTAAAGAGGCATTAGCAAAAGAACAACGTAGTCTAACAGTTACCACTGCAACTGTGCTTCCTCTCCATTTTCCGAAGCATCCACAAGTTGTTGGCCATGTGAAATCTGACTTGCACAAACCACTTACAGCCCTCCTCCTTGCATTCTGCTCTCAATCTCTACTTTTCTATTTTCTTCCACTTAATGTCTCTTCTCAACTGGATGCTCTCTATTTCAAAAGTAGCCTTTGCTTCATCTCTAGATTTGAATATCATGCCTTCCTCTAAATGGGAACCTTGTTTGCCAGGTTGAAGTAGTATGAAGTCCTCTTCCGCCAGCGAGCATTGTCCCCATCACTGTTCTCGCCGTCCAGAAAACTTCCTTCTTCATTCGAAAACTAATAATCTTCCTCCACCCACTTACCCTTCCTAGCTGTTAATTCGTCTTCTTCCTCATTCTCCACACACTCCTCATGAATATCATCATCATTGTTAACCTGCATGTGGTCTGATTCGTTATCTTCCACATCTTCCTCACCTGTCAACGCGTAGATGCATATGCAGATTAGGTTACAAACTTGCATCTACAACTGTAAGTGTAAGAGCAATAAAAGCAATAAATGCATCCAAGACAAACAAGCGCAGTAAGTCAGTCACAATACATAACAAATAAAAACAAAAACATCTACATAATACCTTCACCTCTGGGAACTACATCATCAGCAACACCACCTTCATCATCAGCTTCTGCACCGTCTTCTGCAGCTGCTTGTGTGGATCTTCTACGCCTTCTTGCTCTTATATTTCTCGCCACAGTTTCCCTAGCTTTTGCTCTATACTCCTACAACTCATCATCTTCATTGTCTATGAAGTCATCAACACCAACCCACACAGTATCCAAGTTGTCATGTGCTAGCTCCCACTCAGCTTGTATATTCACAGGACGCATATGGCCTTCATTTTCTTCATCATTGACAACACCTTCAGCATGGTTTGGGGGGTTTTCCTTAGAAAGAACTTCAGTTGGATCATGACCATGGTCATTTACTTTCTCTTCACCTACACTACCTTTAAATAGAATTTCAGTATCTGGAATGAAATTTTAACCCTCAGCCACTTTACTTCGCCCATTGATTTGACCTTCCTCCCCACTACCAAACTCATTTGCTCCGTTTACATCCTCAGTAGATGGTGGCAACTGTAGATCATTAAATCCATCAGTAGCTGGTTGGATCTAAACTTCATTTACGGCCTCAGTAGGTGGTTGCATCTGTTCTTCAACTTCATTAAATACTTGAGGTTGCAATTGTTCCTCCTCGTCAGCAACATAATTGGGAGGAAGTGGGATATTATGCCTCCTAACAACATTCACAGGGTTGTCCTCCTTCCCATGCTCTATATAAAATGTTGTTGTGTTGTACTTGCTGAGTAGGTCAAACAGTGGGCCCAAATCCCTGTCTGAATTAACAGCAACGAGCTCCTCATCCAGCAAATATCCACGCGCCCTCCCCTTCCTTTTTGTTTTCTTCGGCACGTGGTAGAAAATCTGAGACACATTATTAAAACCTAGATTTCCACAGATTATAATAATAACATGGTAGAAAATCTTGTCCACATCCGCCTTCCACTCCCTCGGAGTATCAATCGAATATCTGAGCTTCGGGTTCCTAACAAACTCGCCTCTAATATAGAACGACAACTTAGCACGGTCATCATCCACCCTAGGAGATTCTTCACCATCCATGGCGTAACAAAAGGCATTTTAAAAGATTGTTAAAGAAGGGGGAAGACAAAAATTCCAACAGCGTTGAACATCAAACACAACGAAAACATGTGGATGACCACAACATACAACAACAACCAAAAGCATGTGGAGGACCACAACATACAGGCATCAACACATGAGCAGGTCCACACCACAACAACAAACAACACAGTTGAAAAGCGCGCACAACATACAGACACAACCCTGAATTTAATTTTGCATATACATGTATCGGTACCATTAGAATATATTTCATGCATGCAGATGTCCCTTTCACAACAACACACCCATCACAAACCCAACAAATCCATTGCATTACCTCGGCAGTGTGGAATGAACTGGGGTTCCAAAGCCCCTAACTTCACAGCCTCTGACTGCTGTGTCCTCTCCCAGATCCAGTTCGACCCTCAGTTCACCACTCTTGCTCTCAGTCTCTATTTGGTAGACTTTTCGCTTCCACCTGTTATCTTCACCTCTCAACGCCTGTGTTTGTGTGTCTGACTTTCTAGCTACTTTGGAAAAAAAAGGCCCCAAAACACTCATGGGTAGCACCAAACGACAACGAGAGCAGCCCCGTTTAACGCCAAACGACAATGATGAAAATGTTTTGTTCATCGTCAAGTTCCCGCCCACACACCCATAAGTTAAATCACCCGGATATCACAGTGTGCATGCCTTCACCCTCCATAGGTTGTATCGCCCGGGCCCCACAATTTTCCGCAACGAATGGCTCACAGCGCTTTCGCCAAAATAGTGTCGCGTCACTTGGGCGGGAAACTTGGCACCCAGACCTTCTCTCGGTGGGAGACAAAGCGTAGTGGCGGGCCCCGTGGTCCATCCTTCTATTCTCAAAAAAAGAAAAATTTGAAATTTCCAGTGGGACCCACAATCTTCCTGAACGAATGGCTCACAGCGCTTTGCCAAAACGGTGTCGCGTCACTCGGGCAACAAAATTCCCGCCCAGGGCTTCTTCTGTCGGTGGGGGATAAGGCACAGTGGTGGGCCCCGCATCACACTATCTCAGCTGAAATAAAAAAAAATTCACATTTCCGAAAAATTAGGAATTCATTTCCAGAAAATAAATTCGGAATTTTTGGAAAGGATTTCTTTAAAGCCAAGCTGGAATTAAGCGCGGGGACCCACTGGACACGTGTCGCGTCCTTAGAGGTAAACCGGCTGTAAGAGGTCAAAAGGACACGTTGGTATGATTATGAACAGGTTGGGGGATATGAAGTTGGAATTTTTCCAGAAAGGGACACAATGTTAAGTTTCATTTAAGTGAAGGGACAATCTATATCTTTTACCCATTTTCGACCTATTAGCTTATGTAATGTAGTTTTTAGGTTAGTTACAAAAACAATTGCCAATAGACTGAAGCTAGTTTTACCACACATTATTAGTACCACTCAAAGTGCTTTCCTGGTCGTCTCATCACTGAAAATGCTTTCGTTGCGTTTGAAACTTTTAATTATATGAAAAAGAGAACATCGGGTAGGAGAGGGTATTTGGCCCTAAAGTTGGATATGAGCATGGCATATGATAGGGTGGAATGGAATTTTTTGGAACAATCTTTACTTTGCCTTGGCTTTCATAAGGATTGGGTGGAATTAGTAATGCGTTGTGTGACCACTAGCTCCTTTACTATACGTGTGAATGGTGTCCCTACTGAATCCTTTTGTCCTTCACGAGGGCTCCGGCAAGGAGATCCTTTATCACCTTATCTATTCCTGATATGTGCAGAGAGCTTATCCAATTTGATCACTAAGGTGGAGAACCGAGGAGAGTTACATGGTATCTCAGTGTGCAGACGAGCCCCATCCATTTCTCACCTCTTTTTTGTAGATGACAGCATCCTTTTTGCTAGAGCCACTCCACAGGAGATAGATACCGTTCGGAAGATTTTGTACTTGTATGAAGAGTCATCTGGACAGAAAATCAACTTTGACAAGACCGAGATATTCTTTAGCCGAAACGTACCGCAAAAGACCAGAATCATGCTTGAGCAAAGGTTAGGAGTAAAGGCAGTGGAATCTCATACTAAGTACCTTGGCCTTCCTATGGTGCTTGGAAAGTCAAAGAAGCAGGTGTTCTTTCTAGTGAAGTATCGGGTGTGCAGAAAGCTGAAAATTTGGAAGGAGAAATCGTTATCCATTGCAGGAAAAGAGGTGTTGATCAAAGCTGTTGAACAAACTATTCCAACATATGTCATGCAGTGTTTTGCTTTGCCTGTGTCAATATGTCAGGAAATTGATGCTCTCATTTCAAGATTTTGGTGGGGTCAAAAGGAGGAAGAGAGGCATATACACTGAATCAAGTGAAGTGCGTTGTGCAGCCAAAAGAAGAAAGGAAGCTTGGGTTTTAGGGATCTGCAGTGTTTCAATAAAGCATTGCTTGCAAAGCAGAGTTGGTGCTTAATTCAAGACGATACTTCATTATTGGGGAGAATGATAAAAGCCAAATATTTTCCTAATAGCTCCTTGATGCAGGTACGAAAGAGTGCGAGAGAACATCTGTTCATTCCCCATTATTGCCTTTCATTTTCGATGTATCTAATCATTTTGAGAATGCCAAAAGGGTCTGTAGACTCTTGGGATTTCTCCCCCTCCACCACGTCCCTATCTTTCTCATTAATGGTCTCATTATTACACCTTGAGTTGTTGTCATTGACAAACTCTTTTGCCGAACTCAGAACCCTGCCATCGTCTTGTGCTACCCCGTCCTCTTCCAAATACACCCCAACAAGTGGTTGGACTTCACCACAGATATATCATAAGCCTTCTGACTGATCATTACTTTAAAGGAATGAGAGAGGGGATGCTTGTATGTGGTCAAGATGAGAACTTTGGCTAGCTCCAAACTACTACTTGAATCAAAGCTATTATGGAGTTTAATAAAATTACCAAACGAGACAGCAATATGATTAAAGAAAGACTCACACCATGCTTCGGCCGGTGCTCCGTTGATATTCAACCAACACTGACGATGAATTGCACCATCCACTTGCTCCCATTCGTTTAGAAGATCAAACATGTCATTACACCATACCTCCTTGTGCTTCAAGCATGCCACCATCACCTCCCTCGACTCAAACACTATCAACACGTAACAACCCCCCAGTCTTTTGATCTCAATGGGAGCATTGAAAATTTTAATAAAACCAGTAGAGACAATGAAAATTGACATACCCTCCTTCAAAACTCCAAACGCATAAGAATGGAGCCTAGCCAAGCAATCCTCAGGAGGTTTAAACTCAAAAGACACCTGCTCTTTGTTCAGAACTTTTGGTTGGACCTCTCTTTGCATTGTTTGCTTGGCTACCACCTGTGCAAAAGAATATGCCTCTTCCACCCTACTATTGGACCTAACCATCCACACCACTTCGTAGCTATTTTGTGCCCCTCTTCCGAGGTAACTCTATTCCTGCTCTTTGCCACAGAAGCCACCAACATCCCATTAATAAACTTCGAATAATTAATCTTCTCAATCATGGACTCTGCATGATATGGCCAGAAATACACTTAAGCCCAATAAACTTGAGTCCATGATCTACAAAGCCTGATTGTCCAACTGATGGAGGCCAAACAATGACCAGTCCATCTTCATTTATAGCTTACACCCACATACGTCCAAAATGGAAGCCCAATATGGGGCATCCCGCACTAGCTCGGAGGGACCCTCCCAATGGCTTTCCCAAGGAAGCTCCACGGCAGCTCAAGGCGGGAACCTTGTGGCATTCGGCTTCCCAAGCACGACTTGCTCAAGAAGCCATGACAGCTCCTTAAATCAAGGAAAAGTGGGGTTACCAAAACTTGCCCACAAAGTAAATAACAGTGTTTTTGGCTCTCTATATATATTGAGTCCAACTTATGTACAAAAATGGCAAATTAAAGGGAATAATACAATTTCCATTTACTCTCTCAACTTTTCCATATCAATTGGCGGCCACAGTGGGACCCCGAGAGGTTCCCTACGAGATCCTTTTGAGGAAGGATGCGACCGGATTCATCTGACAACATCAATCCAAGAAAAAAACTAGACCTGTGAAGTCGAGCACGGAGCCGGACTTGGTGAGCCTCCAACAATAGCAACAAATCAAGCATCAACCAAGCATCAACGAAGCTCATCTCAAAGAGGAACGATACAATCAAGGCATGTAAAGTCATATAGGAAACAACAAACTGAATTCAACAATCCATCGATGAAAAAGCACGCATCAACAAGTTCGATTCCATCAACAAGTCGAGTGCGTCAACGACAACAAAAAATAAGCATGAAAACAATCAGATCTGTGAGATCCACACAATCTGAGCCTTTGTATTCATACAACAGGGATTGAAAGGGAAGACATCAGACAAGAAGAGTTGAATCTAATAGCCTTGTACGGCCCAGTTGCTGCTGCAACCTCCAAACAACCACGTGTTGATTTTTTTTACCACCATGGCGTGAGGACGCGCACACTGCCGAGAAGGGTCACACTATCAGAGCTGATTTAATAAAATCCAAGGTATCAACTGCCAATAATTGACACAATCAAAGAAACAAAGAGAAGCTGCCGGGAACCAGCCAAGAAAATGGAGCCCGAGTGCTTCATGTGGCCAGGACGTGACCTGATGACCACCGCCTTCCATCGACATAGCCTTGCGGGACTGCAATCTAGGCAAATCATGGCACTACCGCACGAGTTACAACCAAAGAGGGGTAGTTTACAGCAACCAACAAGAGAGTTCGACTACTCCACAAGGCGGAACTACAGTAGTAGATTTCGAACAACCCAGGAATCACGTCATCGTCTCACTCCTCGCACAAGAGTCGGTCCACCGGAAGCTCCCTAAGAGGTTCAAAATCATGCAGTTTGACACCTACCGCAGCACTATGGACCCGACAAGACACGTGGCCCATGCACGGACCATATTGGAGCTACAAACCACGGACAAAGCTGTGTTTTGTTGGATGATGGCATCCACTCTCCGTGACGATGCACAGGACTGGTATAACGGGCTACCTTCAGGCACCATCACCTCCATTGCTGATCTAACGGGGAAGCTGGTAGAGAGGTTCTGGGCCTGTATCCACCCTAGGAGGGAGTGCGCCCGCCATTTCAACATACGGCAAAGCGAAGCTGAGACGCTGCGACACAACATCACGCGCTTCAACAAAGAAATGCTGCAAGTGGAGGACCTGAATGTGGGGGTCGCGGTAGAGGCTCTCAAGAAGGGGTGCCACCTACAGGACTTTACAAACTTACTTTCCAGGCTCCCGCCAGCAAACATCGTAAAGCTCGTGGAAAGGGCTGGCAAATACATTCGACAGAACGACGCGTTTTGGGTTCACAAAGCCGAAGGGTACCCAAGGTACCCAAACGGAAAGAAACAAACAATTTCGGGAACAAGAATCCCAAGAAGTCGTAAAAGGACTTCTCGGATGACCCCATCCAACTTCTGCCGTTTTTGGCACCTCAAGCTCACATTTTGGCAGCCGTCTCTGCACAAGGGGACGCCAAAATACACTGGCCATAACAGAACAAAGTACCCACTGCGGCCGAAGACCATTCGAGGTACTGAAAGTTCCATCGGGATTTTGGTCAAACGAAAATTAGAGCTCCTCATCAGGGCCGAACACTTGAAGGAGCTCATCCAGGAAGCGAGCAAGGGTCCAGAAAGGCCGTCGCAAGAGCCCAACCCACTCCGGGAAACTGCCGGGAGGATCCACGTCCTAGAGGGACAAAAGCCAGGAAGGTCCCAAAAGAGAAAGGCGGGAGTACTTATTGCTTGCAAGCGGACAAAACTTTTCCCTGAGCAGATTTGCTTCGACGAAACAGACCTGCAGGGAATCGAAACACCCCATGACGACGTCATGGTGGTAGAGATGACCATCGAAGGGCTTGCCGTAGAAAGGGTCCTCGTAGATACAGGGAGTGTCTTCAACCTCATCCACCCCAACATTGTGGCACAGATGGGAATAGGGGACGAGCAAATACGGAAGGAGGCTTTCTTTTTATTTGTCGCTGGCCCAAAACAACTGAACGAGTGGGGAAGCATGGACCTCCTGACCACCGTAGAGGACTCATCCCGAGCTGCTACCCATGTTCAAACATTCGTGGTATGCAAAACCAGTACCGCGTACAACGCCATTTGGGACAAACTTTCCTAATATAGTTCGAGGCGGTTCTACACCCCAAGTTGCTCACCATGGATTTCCCAACATCCCAAGGAGTGGCTAGGGTCTAGAGAAACCAACAACTTGGCCCGAAGGATAAATGATATCGATATTGACCGAACCTTTATGGGGGCGATCGAGGATGGAACCTTTAGGTACCCAGTCCGGGAGTTCTGGAGCTCGAAGGTACCTCCAACGAACTCCTACTCTCTGCTGAACACCCCGAGTGGCTTACTACAGAGCAAACCGAGCAATTGCGAAATCTTCTGGAATGACATCAAAAGGAATTCGCATGCGAAGGTACCGTCATGTCGGGCCTCTCCCCAAATGTGGCCAAACAAACACTAAACGTGGACCCAAAGCACCATCCTGTCACGCAAAAGAAGAAAAATTTGCCAAAGACAGGAGCGATGTCATACGCGAGGAGGTTCAATGCCTACTCCAGGCTGGGTACATCCGGGAGGTATAGTACCCAGAGTAGCTCACAAACGTCGTCCTAGTAAATGGGGAGTGGCGAATGTGCATGGACTTCGCCGACCTGAACAAGGCCTGTCCCAAAGACTGCTACCCGTTGCCCTGGATTAACCAACCTGTCAATGTCGTGGCTGGATTTGAGTTCCTAAGTTCCTTGGATGCCAACGCAGGGTACCGTCAGATCCCAATGGACCCGGCGGACGAAGATAAGGCGGCTTTTGTCACAGACCAAGGAACCTACTTCTACCGCATGATGGCCTTTGGGCTCAAGAATACCAGGGCCACGTATCAACGAACAATCAATCGGCTGCTTGCAAGACAAATCGGGCAAAACGTAGAAGCCTACGTGGATGATTTGCTCATTAAAAGCCACATCTTTGAACAGTCCCTCCATGATCGGGAAGAAGTCCTAACAATCCTGCAAGAATATCAAATGAAGCTTAACCCGGCAAAGTGCTCCTTTGGCATCAAAGAAGCAAAAATTTTTGGGGGTACCATGTGACGACGGAATAAGAGCCAATCCCGAGGAACTAAGGGACATCCTGGAGATGCCCTCACCGTGAAACATCAAAGAGGTGCAGAGATTGGCCAGAAGGGCTATCGCTCTAAAGCGTTTCATATCCCGATCAGTGGATAAAAGCTTGCCCTTCTTCAAAATTCGAAGGAGGCCTTCCAGCAGGTCAAAGGGTACCCCCACGTCCCCTCCAATGCTGATGAGCCCAAAAGAGGTGGAAACTCTAAATCTCTGCCTAGGAATTATGGATTCCACCACAAGCTCCGTACTTGTGGGAAACAGCCAATCTGGGCAAAAACCCATATATTACATCAGCCACCTCCTGAAGGGAGATGAGACACGTTATTCTCGCATTGAGAAAGCTGCGTACACAGTCATCCTATCGGCCCAGCAGATGAAGCCTTACTTCCAGGCACATCACGTCGAGGTACTTACGGACCTCCTATTGGGTTAGGCCCTCCATAGAACCCAGTGAGTTCGGAAACACTTACAAACCGCAAACGACCATCAAGGCCTCGGCGCTAGCCGACTTCGTCTCTGAATGTACGTTCCTGGAAGCACCCACAAGGGAAACTACCAAGGTCTGGATACTGTATACTGATGGAGCGGTAAGTACCCTCGGCACCATTGCTGGAGTGATCTTCAAAAGCCCTTCGGGTACACAAGTTCTCTATGCCCTCCGGCTGAACTTCCCCGTGACCAACAAGCAAGCCAAGTACGAGCCCCTAATCGCATGGCTCAAGCTAGCAACCGAGGCTGAAATAACCACCCTCCGGATCATGACCGACTCCCAACTAGTGGTTTCCCAGATCAACGGAACCTATGGTTTAAAGGAGTCCGCCTTGGGACTCTATTACGCAGAAGTCAAACGGATCATCTCAGGCATGGTCATCAATGGGGGCTATGTTACCCTCGAACATGTTTCGCAGGAACAAAACCAAAAGGCATCTACCTTACCAAAAATAGTCAACCTCCCTGACACCGAGCTGCCCTTAGACGTACTGATCGAACAACTGGATCAACCCAGCAAGGGAAGAACAGGGGAAATTTTGGCAGTCCAACAGGGTCCCACCTAGATGGACCCTATACGACAGTAGCTGCAGAACAGGGACCTCCCGGCTGACCGACTGAAGGCAGCCCAACTTATCAAGCGCTCAGCCCATTTTGGGTTGGAGGGAGATCGCCTATATCGCAGGGGGCTCTCAAGTCCCTCACTCTTTTGTTTCACTCTAGAAGATAGGGAAGTTCTCCTTAGGAAAGCCCGCTAGGGGACGTGTGGGATACACAGGGGAGCCTGAGCTTTAGCCCAACACATACTCTGCAAAGGCCACTATTGGCCTAACATAAGTCAGGATGCATAAAGTCTGGTCAGGACCTGCCCAGACTGCCAATTCCACGGGAAACATACCCCGAAAACCACCAACCTACTTGATGGACATCTCAGCACCATACCCCTTCGTAAACTGGGGATGGACATCGTAGGACCGTTTCCTAAAGCCTCCAGTCGAAGGAAGCACATCCTAGTAGCAGTGGACTACTTCACCAAATGGGTCGAAGCTGAGGCTATGGCAAAGATCACCTCCTCCAAAGTGACCATCTTCGTCCATAAACATATATTCTCCAGGTTCAAGGTACCCCCGACCTTCATTATTGACAACGGGACCCAGTTTGATAGTGAACAATTTAGATGGTTCTGTGCAAGGTACGGAATAGAATAGAGGTTCTGTCACGCCCCGTCTTAACGTGACCGGCCAGGTGCCTTGCGCATCAAAAAGCATGTCACAGGGCACCCAAAGGCCTACGTCAAACATTAGGCAGAAGCTAGCCCGACGGGCACCCAACCCAAACCACAGCAAACATTAACGTGAGCATCATATGATAAGGTACGGAATTAACCATACAACATCCACACTATAATATATATCAGGTCTGTACATTAAGTGGGGCACTAAGTGAGTTGTTTCAGCCAATTATTCTCAAATTACAAGTAGCTTTGGCCAAGTACCCATCAACTAACAAAGCACGCCTCTCGGGCCTTCCCTCACCAAGCTAGTCAGCTCCTTGCCCTGAAACAAAGGGGTGGAAAGAGTGGGGTGAGTCCACTGACTCAATAATTCGGTGATCGCACAAGTAACAGCAACGACACACACAAACAGCTATAACACCCAACAGCTAAACATCAATGCACTGTGATCAGCCCACGGGTAAGCTATCGTGATGATGCACTAAGCCTACGTGAATGGTCTGGTAACCCTGCCCACAATGTACTCCTTAGCCCATAGCCACGGGAAGTTCTCATGACTTGCTACCAAACCAGACATGGCGCCTAGCACAACACCACCATCTTCTCATATAACCAGGCAGCCCAGGGGCACTGCGAGGTTCATCATCAATACCATCTTATGCATGTGTCATGATGCATATGTAATGCATGAAATGCACAGCCCGAATATCGGACTCGTCAACAAGCCAAGGCATATCATCTTACATCAATTTTCACCATTGGTGCCATCAATAAGCATATTAGAGCTATTAATCAGCAAGCAAGCATCATCAACCATCACATATGTGACAACCAAACTTACTCAAACTTAGGCCTCACTAGGCCCTTCCCCTTCCTTTGGTGCTCCTGGGTTTCTAGCACCTGCCACACACAACCAAGCATCAATAGATTGCATAGCAACACAAAACATCAAGTAGGAACTCATATAGGTTAGCCTACACATCAACTGGTCAAGCTAGACCAATCGGTTAGCACCAATGCTTACATTGGCGTACCAACCCTAGCCATCAGCCCTAACAAAGTGCATTAGCACAGGTATTTGGGCACTTGTCAGACCTACACCCCATCAGGTTGCCCTATCCAAGCCTACTAGGCACTAGGAAGTGCAATTAGCCCCCTGTAAGGACAACTGGGTGCACTCAGCGCACCAATTGGCCTCCAGCAGCACCAATTATGCACCAATTCAACCAAACAATACCCAGACCGAAACCAAAGCCTTCCCACATAGCAATCACCCAATAACCAAGCCTCAGAACTCCCACCAAACCAAGCTTACCCACTGTCTAAGCCAGCAACACACTAGACAAGCCTATTGGCACCAAATCAAGCATGAATCTTAACCCAGCTACTTACCCCACCTTCTTTTGTGTGAGAGTGTCTTGGAAAACCTTGAGAAAGGTTGAGTCCTTCTCTCCTGAGCTCTCTTCACGTTTTGGCAGAAATGAGGGAGTGAGGGGCTTGCTTGGGCAGATTAGGCTAAGGCAAACAGGTGACTAAGCAGCCACTTGCTGCATTGGCTCCAAAAATCTGCCACCAAGCCTTAGCACCTCTCCACCTCATGGTTACCTTTCACCCAGATCTGCCACCTAGTTAAAGCACCCCTCCACCTCAAGCTTGTTTTTCCAACCAACAGAGCCAGGCTAGCTCGCCCAAACTCAACCCACACTTAACCCTCAATTAGTTTCCCAATCACTGATCACACACTCTAATCCACGATTAGGACTGATCTCCCGCTAATTAATCCATCCGGGTCAAATGCTAGTCAACCAAAGCCAATTGCTAGCCTAGTCAGTCAATTGCTGGCCAATTACACCAGCTCCTATCCCAGCACCATTCCTCATCAAGTAAAACACATAGTGCATCAATTACACGGGTTGTCACATCATCTCCCCCTTATTTAAAATTCATCCTCGAATTTACCTGAAAATAGATGTGGATACTTGTTTAGTATTTCTTTCTCGGACTCCCAAGTAACCTCTTGTCCAGAGGCATCTTCCCATAAAACTTTCACAAAGGCAATCTCTTTGTTACGAAGTTTGCGCACTTCCCTGTTTATTATTTCTATTGGCTGCGCCTTGTAAGTGAGTTCCTCTCCTAACTGAATCTCTTGCGGTGCCAAGACATGAGAGGGATTAGGCAAATATTTCCTTAACAATGACACATGAAACACCGGATGAATATGCCACAAATTCGGTGGCAGTGCAAGATGGTACGCCACTGGTCCGACTTTTTCAAGTATTTCGAATGGACCAAGAAATCGAGGGCCTAGTTTACCTTTCCTTCCAAACCGTAGTACCCCTTTTGTAGGCGACACCTTAAGAAATACCATGTCCCCAACTGAGAATTCTAACTCCCGTCTCCTATTGTCTGCATAGGACTTCTGCCTACTTCGGGCAGCAGCAAGGTTCTCTCGTGCCACCCTTACTTTTTCGGCCGTTTCCTCAACAATTTCTGGCCCTAGTAATTTTTTGACCCCCACTTCATTCCAACATATTGGAGTTCTACACCTGCGACCATACAGTAGTTCATATGGGGCCATACCAATGCTTGATTGGTAACTATTGTTGTAGGCAAATTCAATCAACGACAAATATTTATTCCAACCATCTCCGTAACTTAGTACAAAAGCTCACAGCATGTCTTCCAGGATTGGTATCACCCGTTCGCTTTGCCCATCCGTTTGAGGGTGGAATGCAGTACTCAAATCAAGTTGAGTCCCCATAGCATTTTGGAAGCTTCGCCAAAATCTTGATGTAAATTGAGGGCCTCGATCAGATACTATCGAAACGGGTACACCATGTAGCCTCACAATTTCATCAACATACACTTGTGCTAGCTTCGCAAAATTATAAGTAGTCTTTACTGGAAGAAAATGGGCAGACGTGGTCAATCGATCAACAATTACCCAAATAGAATCAAATCCACCTGCTGTTCACGGTAATCCGCTAACAAAATCCATGGTGATTCTTTCCCACTTCCATTCTGGAACTGATAAGGGCTGAAGCAACCCCGGTGGTTTTTGATGTTCTCCTTTCACTTGTTGGCATATCAAACATTTGGAAACATAATCAGCCACATTTCGTTTCATGTTATTCCACCAATAATGCGTTTTAAGATCATGGTACATTTTGGTGGATCCTGGATGTAAGGTGTATCGGGTTTGATGTGCTTCTTTTAGAAGTTTGCTACGGAGATCCCCGACATCAGGAACGTACATTCTTGTACCAAACCTTAATATGCCATCATTAGTAATCACAAACCCAGCTTGTTCCCCTTGTTTCACTTTTTCTTTCCACGATTTAGTTTCAGCATCATCATTTTGAGCCCTTGTAACTTCATCATTCAACATGGGACGGACCTGATAGTGAGCTAACAATGCCCCAGACGCGGCCACGGCACAATGCAAGCCTTGGTCCAGCAAGTCATGCCAAGCCCTAACTGCGGGTTTTCTAACCACACTAAGATGTGCCAAGCTACCAACAGATTTTCGACTAAGGGCATCAGCCACAACATTGGCTTTTCCTGGATGGTATTTAATGGTACAGTCATAATCCTTATGTAACTCAACCCATCTACGCTGCCTCAAATTCAAATCCCGCTATTCTGTTATGTATTTCAGGCTTTTATGATCCATATAAATTCCACAAGGCTCTCCGTACAGGTAATGTCTCCAGATTTTCAATGCAAAGACTACTTCTGCCATCTCTAGGTCATGCACTGGGTAATTCTCTTCATTCTTTTTCAGTTTCCGGGAGGCATAGGCAATCACCTTGCCATCCTGCATCAAGAAACAGCCCAAACCGACTCTTGACGCATCACAGTACACAGTGTACACACCATCTTCTTTGGGTAAAGCAAGTATTGGTGCTGAGGTTAACCTATGTTTCAGCTCCTGGAAACTGGCCTCACACGCTTCAGACCAAATAAATGGTTTCTTCTTTTGAGTCAGTCCACACAATGGTGCAGCAATAGAGGAGAAGCCTTCAACAAACCGGCGGTAATATCCCGCCAGCCCAAGGAAACTTCGTACCTCCGTCACATTGGTCGGCCTCAGCCACTTAACAATTGCCTCCACTTTCTGCGGGTCTACCTCAATACCCTCAGCAGATATGACATGACCCAAGAATGAAACTTTTTCCAACCAGAACTCACATTTTGAAAACTTAGCATATAGTTTTTCTTTCCGTAGGATTTGCAACACAATTCTTAAATGCTCTGCATGCTCCTCTTTAGTCTTTGAATAAATCAGCACATCATCAATGAACACAATAACAAATTTGTCAAGGTACAGCTTGAACACTCGGTTCATTAAGTCTATAAAAGCTGCAGGTGCATTAGTAAGTCCGAACGGCATTACTAAAAATTCATAGTGCCCATACCTTGTCCTAAAGGCTATTGTCCTCACATCCTCTTCCTTAATTCGTAACTGATGATAACCTGATCTCAAGTCAATTTTCGAGAAGTATCTTGCCCCTTGCAACTGATCAAACAAATCATCAATACGAGGCAGTGGGTTTGTTTCGTATTGTTAGCTTGTTTAATTGCCGATAATCCACACACATTCTCATTGAGCCATCTTTCTGTAAGTTTCCTAAGAGCTATATGACACTCATACAAAGGCTCATCAAGCAGCGGAAAGATAGGAAACTACCCTAGAACCACATGTGAGGCTACAAAACCGAATAACAAATTTTACTTACTTGGAGATTAGGATCTTTCACCTAATTATGAGTATAGAACCAGCAAGAGAAGGATGAAAACGTCCTCTCCTCTACGGTATCCACACGAACCTTGATCGTCCCGGAAACGTCACACGAATCCAAGAACGGGCACTCCCACTTGGTGTGCTAGCAACAAGAAAGGGAGCTTGTGTATATGGGTGTGTTTGTACTTCCTTTCTTTCACACAAAGAAGAGAAGCTTCAGAGAGTGTTTTGGGTGCTTCAAAAACGTGGTGAAGGGCAGAGAATGAGCCAAATGATCTGATCAATTAGCCACCCATTAACACCCACTCAATAAGCATGATTGATTAGTGTTAATGGCCAACACTTTGGCCCCATGATAATGACTTTCATTATTATGCATCCACTAAAACACAACCAGACATAAAACACTCACAAAGCACTAAGTTTGACCCAATAATTCTGGTAATTAATGAGCCAAAACGACCCTGGTTCAACCATGGTCCAACCACACCCGATCCAACCATGGTCCAACCACGGTTCGACCACCTGCCCGAATCAACGGTTCTATGTGTGTGACCCTATAGGCACTTGTAACGTCCGGAAATGATTGTAAAATCTCATTTTACAATCATAAGCAAAGAGCGGCGTCTAGCAACACATCATTGCTACCCGAACGACAAGATCAGTACTGACTCTCTATGCCTCGGAATATGTCATCGTCCTTTCGTCCCATTATCAAGATCAAACATGAGACATGGAATATGCCAATCTCATATATGTCTAATCTATGTTTCTTGATCCCCGAGTTAACTGTATAAAACGGATACCCGTGATATCAACATATCACCTAATCCGAGCATGGCCATGCATTTCACAGTTCAACTCTATCAAGAAACCATATGATAATACACCCGTTATATGGGTCGAACGAATCCCGTCTTGATCAATCAAAACCCACTACATACTCGTCATATACCCAATGATTACCCTTATGTCCACCCAGTTACGGGTGACTAGGAATAATATCAAAGCATATGATTCATATGTTGGATACCTTGACGATCTCAGGTCAAAGGACAACACATCTATAAGAAACACTAATGACATACATATAACGTTCCATGTAGTGTTCTTATGTGGGTCGGTCCGGTCCACAAGTTCTCTAACTTGTACCCGTATGTAGAATTCATATCACATATAAATTCACAACATACGCTAGTCTTAATTTATTATTACAACCCGTCCATAATAATAACCGACTAGGGACATTTAAGAATATATCAAATATATAAACTAGGGTTATAAATATGTGCAAGTAATTATCTCATAATCATATTTATTGGAATAACCTCAATGTATATACATGACTACAATCATCCATAGATTGGCTTTTGGGCATATAACTAACAATCTCCCACTTGCACTAAAGCCAATCATACATGTATCTAATACCTATGGATGCGCAATGACCATCATGCTTCTGCTGCGTGAGTGGCTTCGTCAAGGGATCTGCTACATTGTTCTCAGAAGGAACTCTGCACAGCCTGACATCGCCTCTATCTATGATCTCTCGAATAAGATGATAGCGTCGGAGAATATGTTTGGATCTTTGGTGGAATCTAGGTTCTTGAGCTTGTGCGATTGTTCCATTGTTGTCACAATAGAGCTCAATCGGACTCTCAATACTAGGAACCACCCCAAGTTCAGTTACGAACTTCTTGATCCAAACAGCCTCTTTCGCTGCATCTGAAGCTGCAATATACTCAGCCTCGGTTGTAGAATCTGCAACTGTCTCTTGCTTAGAACTCTTCCAGCTTACAGCTCCACCTCCAAGACAAAACACATATCCTGATTGCGATCTGAAGTCATCCCTATCGGTTTGGAAGCTAGCATCGGTGTAACCCTTTACAACGAGCTCATCAACGCTTCCATAAACCAGGAATGCATCCTTAGTCCTTCTCAAGTACTTAAGGATGTTCTTAACCGCTGTCCAGTGACTCTCACCGGGATCGGATTGGTACCTGCTCGTGACACTCAGAGCATAAGCGACATCTGGTCGAGTACATAGCATGGCGTACATGATAGATCCTATAGCTGAAGCATAAGGGATCTTACTCATCTGCTCTCTCTCCTTAGATGTACTAGGACATTGACTCTTTGAGAGAGAGACGCCATGTGACATAGGTAAGAATCCCTTCTTGGAATTCTCCATGCTAAACCTTTTTAGCACTATGTCTCCCTGTCTGTGATAAGCCACTTAAAAAGAGTATTGCAAGTAACAGTGTCGGGAACCAACCCTTTATCAGACATTTCATCAAAAAGCTGTTTAGCTTCATCCATCATTTGTATTTTACAGTATCCGCCAATCAAGATGTTGTAACTATAAACATCAGGTCTGCAACCTTTTCCTATCATCACATAAAACACTTCTCTAGCTTTATTGATTTCCTTCCGTAAACAATATCCATCCATCAGTGAACTGTACGTGATAACATCAGGCTGTATACCCCACTGAGACATTGTTTCGAGCAAAGCATGAGCCTCCGGAGCCATCCCTTCTTTGCAAAGAGCATCAACCAATATACTGAAAGTGAACGTACTAGGTGCAATATTCAAAGCCAGCATTTCAGAGAGCAAAGTAGTAGCTTGATTCCACTGTCCCAGATTGCAAAGGCCTTGAATCAAGGAGGTGTAAGAGACAACATCCGGTGAAATCCCTTTGTGTGTCATTTTGGAGAAGAGATCCAAAGCCTCGGCAACTTGCCCATCCTTGCAAAGGCTGTCAATTACCGTGTTGTAACTCAGTACATTTGGATTGCAACCTACCTCTTCCATTCTTCGCAGCAAGCCAACAGCCACATTGGTTTTCCCAATCTTACACATGCCGTTAACCACCGTATTATAAGTTTTCACGTCGGGTTGGCAGCCATTGGCAACCATTTCGTCAAACAGCTCGACTGCTTGTGCGATTTTATCCGCATTGCAAAGCCCATTAATCAAGGTGTTAAACGTAACGACATCATGTTGGAAACCCAGCTTAAGGATTCTACCCAAAACAGAGAACCCAAAATCCTCGCGACGCAAACGGCAGAGGCAATTAGCCAAAATGTTGAGACTGTATATATCGTAAGAAATGCCTCGCAATTCCATTTGTTTGGACATAGCGATCACCGCTTCATAATGTCCCATTCGGATAATAGAAGACAACAATTGATTGAATTGGACAATAGAAGGCAACGGATTCTTATGAAGCATCTTATGGAAGGAAGCCAGAGCATCATCTAGGTTGACAAACGTGGCTTTGGATTTGGGTTTGTGTCTACTGCCGCTGCCACTGGCACTGGTGGAATTACACTGTAAGCACGAAGACAAGAGGCAGAGGACTTATCTGTGAAGTTGAACAGCAAAGGAAGAAGGGATCTTGAAGAAGAGGGAGATGGGCTTATCATCATAATACTAACCCTACCCATCTGCTGGCGAAAACGAAACCTCAAAGGAACGCTTTCAGTGCCTCTTTACTATCCCTCTTCCCTTCTCGTCTATTGTGACCAAGGTTATCAAAACCGGACCGGTTCATCCGGTTAACCCGGTTCAACCGCTTTTTCAGCAAAGCCCCGGTCCGGTTCACTGAAAAAACCCCCTGTTACACAACTGTTTTGAACCGGCCGATTTTTACGGTTTTTAACAAATCGGCCGGTTTTTACCGGTTGAACCTCTTTTTTTCATTTAAAAATTTTAAAAATGGTGAAAGTAAGACTTGAACCCTTGACCTCCTAACAATATTTAAAGTTGTTAACCAATTAAACTATTACAAATTAGTATTTTCTTTACATAAGTTTTAGTATATATTGAGAATGACTTCAATTTTGACCATAAAATTATTATAATGAATATATTTTGACCGTTTTCTTAAAAAAATAATATATTTTAATAAAACGGTTGAACCCCGGTTGCAACCTGGTTTTCCTTGAACATCCCCTTCTCCGGTTCAATGGCCGGTCCGGTTTTCAAAACCTTGATTGTGACCATTCAGTATTCTGCTTTGCACAATAAATTACAAAATAGGCCAGCCAGCTGTTTCCATTTTTTTTTTCTACCAAAAGCTATCTTTCGCAAGGCCAACCCATCTTCATCTTTAAGAGATCACATCGGCCCAAACTAATCCTAATCAAAACATGATTCGGACCATAAAAGTTGAGATTTCTTGATTAAGAAAGAACAACTCTAACCAGTTGATCTAACTCATCGGGATTAAAACTATTACAATTCTGACATTTAGCATTAAGCAAACTTAACGAGGCTGTGAATACTAAATACAGGCTCAGATTAATCTCACAAGCTGGCGATGAAAATAGAGTAGTAACATAGCGATGAAATACAGCACTATCCTAAATATGGATCAATGTACAAATTGAACTAGAAATTAGAAATCCGTAAAACAAATACTAAGCATGGCCGGCAGGGATCATTCCTACTTGTGCACCATGGCAGGGGCGGATCCAAGATTTTTAAGTTGGGGGCAAGTTTATGTCCAGCTTTTTAAGTGTGTATATAAAAAATTATATTATGTTATAAATTGAATGTTCATTGTACATGAATAATAACATACAGAGTTGAACCTGATATATATTTTCATATGTATTTAATGATTGTATGTTGAAGTTATTCAACATTATCATGTGTATGTTATCATCCGCCTATAAAATAGAGACATGAATAGAAGAGAAACACACCTCTCAGGAATGATGAATTAAATAAATGTCACTTTCTCTCATATATTCTCTCCTTTGCTATTCTATTAGTATTTCCTTCAATTAGAATTCTCCTATTTTATTCTCCCCGCTTAGTTTATCCTTGAAGTAACTAATTACCTTCAATTTTATAACACGTTATCAGCACGATTGCACCACATTGGTGATCAAAGCGGTTAATCACGCTCTGATCATGTGGCCACGAGTCATCTACCATACTTTAGCTCCTGTCTCCTTTGTGATCAAGGGCACAAATGTACGATCCTATAGAACACGAGACTCTATCGTACTAAGTTAAGTATTTACAATTTTTCTTATTACAATCTACTATTGTTAATATAAAATTTATATTTGTAGTGCTTAATCATAGCACGAAGCTTTAATCTGCTATGGTATTTAACTGTCCATTTGGTTTGGGGGATTAGTCCAAGTCCACACGGACTTGGACTACAGTCCGCATTTGGGAGTGTGAGTCCGCGGGTAGTCCACCTGGACTCGCCTGGACTCAAGTCCCGCGCTCGTGGGACTAGTCCACGAATTTCAGCCCGGGGGTGGGGTGCGGCCTCGAGTGCAGTGGACTTGGACTCGTAATTTTCGGACAAAATTGACCCTCCCTATTTTATAATATTCCAACATTACCCATACAATAAATATACACAAATCACTCATTTTTCTCTCTCTCTCTTCCAGTTCTCCTCTCCCCCGTACTCCTCTCCTCCTTTTTTTTTCTTCTTCTCCATCCTTTTTCTCTCTTCATTATCTTCCCACTCCCTCTTCTTTTCCGCCGCCTCTGTCACTCGTGGATGCCGCTGTCTTTCCCTTCTTCCTCCGATTTCCTCTTCCCACGCCGCTGAACCACCACCGCCTCTTCTCTCAACTCACTCAGTCCCCTCCACCGCCCACAACTGGAGGGAAAATCAAGGAGACACGACATCCACCTCTGTTCCCCTATGCGTGGTATACCCGAGGACAGAGCCAACCTTGCGTCGCCTGTCTTCTTCTCCCTTGCTGCCGTGGATGGCTGGCTGTCCTCTGGCAGTGGTGGGTGTCGTCGTTGAGATTGTTGTGGATGGTAATAGATGCGTGTTTATTGTAGGGGGTTGCTGATGATAATTTCGTGGTTGTGGATTCTGTTGGCGATGGTGTTGATTGGGTGGTTGTTTTATGAAAGATTTGGAGGATTGAAAAATTAGGGTTCATAATGTGCAAAAATTGGGGATGTTTGCTAATTTGGGTTTTAATCTCGAAATTTGTTTAGCATTTCAGGTTTCATTCAATTAACTTGTTTAACGTTTTATTTCATGCTCATTCGTCATTCCTTCTCAGTTTATGCCCATTTCGTTCTTGGCTTTCCTCATCTCTCAATTCCATTCCATATATTTGATGAAATGCCTCACAAAGCCCGCAGGCCCGCCATTTTTTTCTTTCTGTATTCATGCCTTTAAATTTAGTTACACCTTGATCTTATCCAAAACCCATATATCTGCTTAGCTACTTGCATTGATGCACTGAGGTTACGAAATGGATGGGAATGCTACCTCATAATTTTGCTTTGGACGTTTTTGAATAAGTGGAAATTGAGTCATTTGTTGACTGTCAAAATTTCTCAGCAAAAATTCTGATATTTGTTTGGATTCATAAACTACTCAAGGAAGAAGAGGATTTAATCTTAAATTTGCATGAACAACATGGAAATAAGAAATTATATTCTTTCTCTTGCTCTTGAGACTAGATTTGTTAACACAAACTCCCTCTCCAAATTCCTACTAAAAGGTATATAGGAAATCTATTTTGAAGAATAATATTAATCAATAAAGTTTGATGTATTATTATTCAAAATGTGATTAACATAGTGTACATCTTAAGTGTGATACTGTCCTATGAAATTTCATATTATTCTATTTTGATATTTTTAATCAATAAAAAATAGGGATATTTTGGTCATTTTATTATTTAGTCCAAGTCCACTTTACGTATAACCAAACATGGTCTGCTTGGACTAGTCCAAAGTCCAAATATACAGTCCAGACAACCAAACGTAGTCTCAGTCCAGTCTAGTTCAGTCCAAGTCCAGACCAGTCCAAGTCCACCTGGACTTGAACTAACAGTCCACGCAACCAAACGGACCCTAATTCTCTAACACTTCTTGTAGTTGTTAGTTTAATACTTCTTGTTGCTATTATTATTGTCATGGAAAATCATACAAAAATTGAATTTGAGGACTTACACATTTCCGGAAGAAATTATCTGTCATAGTTACTAGATGCAAAACTATATTTAGATGCTAATGGTTTGGAAAGCACCATAAAATATAATCAAGAAAAGGCGAAAGCTGTATCTATTCTAGATAAAGAAGTATCTGGTCAAGATTGTCAAAGATCCTGCAGATTTTTTTTGAAAAATTTGAAAAAAAAGTATGATCACCAGAAGATGGTCATACTCCCAAAAGCTCGTTATGAGTGGATGCATCTGAAGTTGCAAGATTTTAAATCTGTGCACAAATATAATTCAGCTATAATAAGTTCTCAGATGAAATTATGTGGAGAAAATATTACTGCTGCTGATATGTTAGAGAAAAACATTCTCAATTTTTTATGCATCAAATGTGCTCCCGCAGCAGCAATATCGTGAAAAAAAAGTTTCACGAAACATTCAGACTTAATTTTATGTCTTCTTGTGGCTGAATAAAATAACGAGCTATTGATGAAAAATCATAATTCCCGTCCAACTAGCTTTGTCCCATTCTCTGAAGAGAATGCGGTTGTTTGATAATTTTGGTCGTGACCAAGGTAGTGGTCATGGACGTGCACGTAGACATGAAAGAAACCATTGCAATAAGTGTGATCGTAATGGTTACAATAATAGTAAGGCTTTAAATCACCGTACAAATAATAGAAAACGTGTGAATCACATGAATAAGAGAAATAACCATGAAAAGAAAAATCATGGGGCAACTTGCTATAGATGTGGCATGACAGGACATCGATCACGAACATTGCCATATAGCAAAGTATTAGGTAGAACTTACCAAGTGACCCTAAAGGACAAATTTAATATTATTGAGACCAATTTTGTTCAAGATAATGACAATGATATTAACTTCTAGACGGATTCATTTATGAATATTATTATTTACCTTGCTAACCTTGGAG
Organism: Turnera subulata; assembly: GCA_028386065.3. Lineage (NCBI taxonomy): Eukaryota > Viridiplantae > Streptophyta > Magnoliopsida > Malpighiales > Passifloraceae > Turnera > Turnera subulata. The sequence goes on along the minus strand of JAKUCV010003181.1, from coordinate 32,499 downwards.
GTACAAGTAAATATATATTTTAAGATAAAATAGCAAAAGAAAAAATAATTTTATTTTATGTTCAGCTTTATCATATTGTGTGTTATATTTTATTGTATTTTATATTTTACTTTTACTTAACATTAATTTTATCATATATTATATCTGCTAAATTGTTAATGTGAATATTGAGCTATGGTTTCTAGAATAATGACTAAGACATTTGTCCTGGAGACAATACAATAACTCATTCCGTATTTAATAAACGGAAATTATTTGTAAGTAGCATATGATAAGTACAATCTCAAAGTGAGAAGAAGATTAATATGCTCCGGAAGAGAACAAGTTTTACTATGCTCTAGAAGAGCATATGTGGAAGAGCATAAATTTCATTATACTCCTGAAAAGTACAAATTTTGCTACTTACAATAATAAAAAGAGAGTGAAGGATGTTTTATTATTAATGTTTATTTTTTATCTAAGAGACAATAAGTGAAAGAGATGCTGAATATCTCTATGTTACAAAGGCTACTGCCGCAAGACATAAAAAAATTGTGGAAAGATTACGTGCACTATCATTTAGACTGTTAGAGTCATTAGAAGTTATCATATCCAGCCAGAAGCTGGCACACAGTAGCTTGAAGCTGAGCAGCCTGAGGTTGGCACACAACAGTCAGAAGCTGGCACTAGGCTAAAGCTACCAAATAATTTTTCTTAAGTTATTAAAATATATAGTTTGCACAGCTCAAAGCTTGCACCAACCCGAAGTTGGCTCATAAATTTCTTATTTGGCATGACCGGATGGGCCATCCCGGATCAATAATGATGTGTAGAATTATTGAAAATTCAATTGGTCATTCATTAAAAAACCAGAAAGTTTTCCAATCAAATGAATTTCCATATGCTTGCTTGCTCACAAGGAAAATTAATTATTTGGCCTTCAGATGATAAGGTTGGCCTAGAATCACCAGCAATTTTGAAAATAATTTAGAGAGATGTACGCGGAGTAATAAATCCGCCATTTGGACCATTTAGATAATTTTATGGTTTTAATCGATGCATCGACTAAATGGTCTAATGTGTGCTTATTAGATGCAATTTGGCATTTTCCGTGCTTACTTTTATAATTAAGCAAAATTGCGGGTGCGCATCCCTAATTATGTTATAAGACTATATGTTTTGATAATATTGGTGTATTCCTCCAGTGATTAATGAATATCATTGGAAATAGTGGTTGAACATCCTGTAGCTTATGTTCATACCCAAAACGATCTGGGTGAATTGTTTATCAAATATTTCCAATTGATTGCAAAACCATTGCTAAAGAGAAATAAACTCCCTATTACTGCTTGAGGATATGCTTTTTTATATGCAGCAGCACTTGTGCGCATCAGGCCAACAATTTATCATGAGCTCTCCCCTATTCAATTAGTTTATAGTCACGAACCTATTATCTCCCATCTTCGGACCTTTGGTTGTGCAGTATATGTGTCAATTCCTCCACCACAGTGAACTAAAATGGGTCCTTAAAGAAGATTGGGAATATATGTTGGATATGAATCTCCACCAATTATAAAATATTTGGAACCAACAACTAGTGATTTAGTTACAGCAAGGTTTTGCTGATTATCTTTTTGATGAAAATGTTTTTCTAACATTAGGGGGAAAAATAAGCAGGAGGATAAGGAGATTAAGTGGAATGCTAAATCATTATCAAGCCTTGATCCTCGAACAAATCAGTGTGAACTCGAAGTTCAAAATATGATTCATTTGCAAAATATAGTAAATTAATTGCCAGACGCATTTACTGATGCTAGTAGAGTGACCAAATCTCACATTCCAGCTGCAAATGCTCCTGCTAGAATTGATGTCCCTGAAGGACAACCAAAGAATGCAAATGAATCCAAAGCATGCCAGAAGCGTGGCATACCACTCGGTTCCAAACATAAAAATCCTCGACAGAGAAAAGGAGTAAAGATACAAGATGGCCCCAACAAGGTAATAAGACCTTCTGTAGAGGTTCAAATTGAAAATTCTCAAGAAGATAAAAATCATCCAGAAGAGGTTCCTGACACAGTTAATAAAGTTCCAGAAGTAACTCAGGTACCTGAAATAAGTCAAAATGATGAGATCTCAATCAACGATATTATGTAAGGAAGAATGGTGGAACCGACGTGAAATAAACGTCGACGGAATTTTTGCATATAATGTAGCGCTCAATATTTTGAAAGAAAATGAGGATCATGAATCTAAATCAATTTATGAATGCCGGCATAGAAATGATTGGCCCAAATGGAGAGACGCAATTAAGGATGAGTTAGAATCGCTCATGAAGTTAGGAGTTTTTGGGCCTGTAGTCCCTACACCTGTTGGTGTAAAACCGGTCGGTTACAAATAGGTATTTATGTGAAAAAGAAACGACGAAAATGAATTAGTGAGATACAAAGCGCGGTTTTTTTTTTTGGACAAGGTTTTACCCAACGACCTAGTATTGATTATGAGGAGACATACTCCCCTATGGTGGATGCAACTACTTTCGGTATCTTATTAGTCTGGCAGTACATGAAAAACTAGAAATGCATCTAATGGATGTTGTTACGGCCTATCTCTATGGATCCATAAGTCATGACATATACTTGAGAATCCCTGAAGGATTTAAGTTGCCTGAAGCAACTATTCCTCAGATATATAATCAATTAAACTAAAAGAATTTTTTATATGGTTCGAAGCAATTTGGATATGTGTATATTTGGATACAGGTCATTTATTTGATCCATATAAAGCTCAGGCAGAAACAAGCTACTTCTTTGCATATCTATATCATGACGATCCACAAAGCAAAGCTTGGTTGCAACCTCCTTAATCATATAGGATTTTTGGTAATACATGAAGCTAGTCAGAGATGTGCTTGGCTAAGGTCAATAACACATCATGTTCAAGATTCAAAAAACAAGAAAGAAATCCCAACGATGCTTTTATAAAGATAATGTTACTTGCATTGCCCAATTGAAGGAACGATGCATGAAAGATTCGTTCAAGTGACAAACTAGCAGACTTATTTACGAAATTACTTCCCACTTCAACTTTTGAAAAGTTAATCAATAAGTTTGGCATGTGACGACTTCGAGACATCAAGAGATGCCAAAATGAGGGGGAGTAGAATACGAACTGCACTCTTTTTTCCTTCACCAAGTTTTTATCCCACTAGGTTTTTCTTGGTAAGGTTTTTAATGAGACAGTTTCCCCTAAGCGTATTCAACTTCCACTACAATGACATTCAAGGGGGGAGTGTTATAGATTGAATGTTCATTGCACATGAAGAATAACATACAGAGTTGTAAACCTGACATATGTCTTCATACGTATTTAACGATTGTATCGAATATTGAAGTTATTCAACATTATCAGTTTATGTTATCATCTGCCTATAAAATAGAGACATGAGTAGAAGAGAATACACTTCTCAGGAATGATGAATTAAACAAATATCACTTTCTCTTATATATTCTCTCATTTGCTATTCTACTAGTATTTTCTTCAATTAGAATTCTCCTATTTTATACTCCTCGCTTATGTCGCATATTATTTCCATTGAGTTTATCCTTGAAGTATCTATTTATCTTCAGTTTTATAACATATTATAAATTTTCTAAACATAATAAAATGTAATTTTAGAATTTGATAAAACAAAAATATTGTGATGTAAAATGAAAGAATTTAAAAATGATACTTTAAATCATAGTTGTAAAGGTTAATCATTAATTGCTAACCATAATTTTTTAATTAATATTATACAGATTTATAAAATAATTGATTCTCGACAAAAAAAAATATATCAATTTGATTAGTAAAAACTTTAGGCAATTAAATTTAAAGTTAGTAAAGAAATTAAAAAAATAACAATAATAATTAGATATGTTTTAGACATGAAGTTAGTTAGATAATTATTTTCCTTTAATTTAAATTCTTTTTTAAAAAAATATGAAGATTTAAATTATTTTATCTTTAATTTAAATTCTTAAAAAATATGATCAAGTTTTTACTGATGTAAGCACGATTCATGCTGAATAAATTTTTGTCCTAGGCAATTCCTAAAAAAAAAAAAAGCATGTAAAGGAGTACAAGCTCACAACAATTCTCGAAATTCCAGCATATCCTTCCAACATTTCTTGATTAGTTATGCTCACAGCGTGAATTTTTCCCTTCCAAGTAATTTTTGACTCCATCCCATCAGAAAAGCCACATCCCTATTTTAAGGGAAGGAAATCCCAAATGATTTCTATAGATTTCAGATGGATAGGCTTGGTTATACTTGGAATTGGAATGGCAATAGGAAAGGAAATCATAATCCATCTTATTTTACTATGAACAATCTCATTATAGTAACTAGTTCACATCCCGTGATACGGAGGCCTGAAATTTGGGTTTGGTTATATTATAATTATAAAAAATAATATTACTAAGAAAGAATGTATTTAAATAGGTAAAAGTTGATGGTTAAAAGAACTAATCTTATCATCTTATCTTAACATTATTAAGAAACTAACTACATGTCTTATTTATATGCTCTTAAACTGTCAGGTATCTTCTCTTTAATATCTTTTGAGAAGTGTCTCTGCTATATATATATATATAATAGACTAGTACACACCCCGTGAAATACACGGGCATGGAAATTGGGTTTAGTTATATCGTAATTATAATTTTATACTAATTAATATTATTTATATAATATTATTTATTTTTAAAATAATAAATTTAAAATTACAATATCTTAAATCCTACTTTGATAGTCACGTAACATATTAATATTTTTTTATGTAAAAATTTAAAATATTATTAATTAATTATATAAAATAATACTGGAAAAATAATGATAAAAATTCCAAAAAACACAATCAATATAAATTGTAAAAAACTTACTCCCAGATCCTATCATCTTATCATCATCTTATTATTATTTTTAAAAAGAGATTAAAAAAGATAAATGAAGATAAACATTCATATCTATATTTTGTGATTTTGCTAAATCAAATTGATGTTGTATAAAAAACAGACTCTATAATATAATATGAAACCACATGGCTTCTCTACATTTTGTTAAATTTTCAGGTGTCATCTCTTCCTTCTATGTTGAGATGTATGTTGCTATATATATATAATAGATTGTGTCTTAGATTATGGTCAACCGGTTTCTATTCCGATACCAACTGTACAATCGTAGATCAAAAGAGCTAACAACACTTCAAGCATGCAAGAGCTTAGAGGAGCCAATAGAACGCACCACACAAGACGCTAGGGTAGGAAATAAGAATTCCAACCTGTCGCCACAGCGTAAGGATACCAACAATAGTAAAAATATGGGTTAATGGTATATTTGATACCCAACTCTATCAAATTCGTCATTTGTATACTCATGACTTTTTTTCCGTCAATTATATACCCGAACTTTTGAATTTGTGTCAATTGTGTACCTCGAGCAGCTTTTTGATGATGTGGCATGCTGCCCGCCCATAGTGCTTGTCAGTTTGCCCCATAAATTTTAAATTTAATCATGTAAGTCCTTTATAATTATACAATTAAGCCCTCAAAATTTCATTTATATTCAATTAATTCCAATAATTTTACGATTAGATTCTTATTTAAGTTTTTAGTGTTATGTATAATTATTACTTGTGCAATACTTAATGTTATAATTATTGCTTATGTATGATTAATTCTAATTATTCTACTAAATTATAATTAATGATCAAAAGAAAATAAAAAATTTTAAAATTTTTATAAATATGCTCCTATAGTAATAATAATAAAATAATTTATTATTTGTTTTTAATTATGCCAAAATTTAATAATATTCATAATGTAACAGCCCAGGAAAAAATTTGGATTTTTACCGGGACTGTAAAGTCTTTTTACCGTGATTTACTGTAGAATTAATCTTGGGTAATTAATTCAAGGTAAATCGCGCGTCGTTTTTCGAAACCGAGAGTTTTCCCGCGCTCGTGATTTTTCCGTGGATTTTTCGGGCCTAACTCGGTAGTTTTCGGGTTTAGTAATTTTCGGAAAAATCACACCGGAAAATAACTAAGGGGAGTATCGGTTATTTTCTGGTCCGGACCGGACTCGCTTCAATAAGCTGCATTATTGAAGGAATCACAGGTTTCACAGTGATTCCACGGTTTTAAAGGAAGAAGAAAGCAAGAAGGGGAAGAAGAGGAGAAAAAAAAGAAAGAGAAGAAAGAAAGAAGAGAAAAAAAGAAGAGAGGGAAAAAAAAAAGAAAAAAAAAGAGAGAAGGAAAGAAAAAAAGAAATCGGGAAGGAAGAATTAGGAAAAAAAAGAAAAGGAGGAGGAGGAGGAGCCATCAGCCGCCGGCCACCACTGTCCCCACTGTCTTCTCCTTCTCTCTCTTGCGTCGCCGCCGCCGAGAGGAAGCATGCAGCAACCCGACGACAGAGCAGCCTGGACCTGTGTTTCCCCCTTGCCACTCGTTGCTGCAGACACCGCCGACACCGACCGAAGTCGCCGCGACGAACCCGCCTTCGCTTCCTTCATGCTACGCTGCCGGACGACGTGAGACCCGAGCTCACCTCCCTCTTCTGCTCGTCGCCGTCACAAGCCACCGCAGCCACTCCTCCTTCCGCCATCGTTGAGCCGCCAACCGTCTGCATCAAGGTGAGACAACCTGGTTGCAAGATGGGTGGGTCGGGTCGACCCGCGTGCTAAGGACTGGGTTTGAGGGTTTTTGGGCTGGTTGGGTTGAGGCCTGGGCGCTGGGCTGTGTCGCTGGGCCTATTGCGCGGGCCGACACCTGGGTCCCTGTTTGGGCTTTGGTTTGGCCTGTGCAAGGGGTGTGGGCTGGCACTATTTGGCCCAATCCAGATTTTATAAAAAAATAATAAATAATGATAAAATAAAATCTGACAAATAAAAAAAATATATGATTATATTGGAAATTAAATTATGGAAATATTTTGGGAAAATATGAGATATGAGAAATAAATAATATTTATGCATACGAAAATAAATTAGGAAATATATGTATGTGTATTTATAAATTCGTATTCATTTTCAGAAAATAAGTCATATAATTATATTCTCTGGAAATGATTTTCCTAAAATAATAATATTTAGTAATTAAATTTTGGCAAGTATAACATTTTATGGAAATAACTTTGGGATAAATATATATAAGTTATAATTCCTAGGAAAATTATGATGTTTATTATTTTGGAAAAGTATAATTAATTTATGAAAAATATTTTGGAAAAGAGTTTTAATTAAAGTATAGTACTGAAATTATATTCGGATATACGTACGGTATAATATTTTCGGTAAAGATGATAATAAAAGATATGTAACTGGGATGGGTTATTTCGCAGTTTTGGCATCATAGCATACCAATTATGTGCATTTATGTGAGCATGTTGTTTTGTTGTATAGGTTATGATATAGAGCAGATCCTGTGGAACCGACTTTGGAACCTTTTGTGGATTTCTAAACCTGATAATCGGCTAAGGTGAGGTTAAATAAATATTTATATACTTCCCGTGATATCAAGTTGCTGTTTGTTTACTATATGCGATATTTGCCTGTATGAAACTTTGTGGTTGTGTATGGTTGTTGTGTGATGAATTAAGTCGATAATTAATTGTCGTTGATGTTGTTGAAATTACTGTTGCTGTTGATATTATTGATGATGTTGGAATTGTGGATATAAGTAAGACTATTGTTGTTGTTGACTGTAGAATTGTGTGAGTTGAGTACTGGGGGTACTATTATGTGATGACAGTTTGGTATTGATTATTATCCAGACGAGCGGAGAGGCTGCGAGCCTGCTCGGGATAATGAGATAATGGTCGGATGATAGAAATGTAGTAACTAGTCGAGGAAAAAGGAAATAATAAAATTGAATACACTTAGACATCTAGTAAGTCACAGTTAAATGTTGGGGCAGCCAGATGGTAGTCTTATTTTTATGGTGCTGGGGGAGTGTGCTTGAGGTCTGCTCCCTGTCTGTACCAATCATTATTTATAGGCGCTGGGGGAGAGTGTGCTTGGGGTCTGCTCCCTGTCTGTGCCAGTTATACGTGGAGGTACCAGGGCGGGGTCCACGGGCTAGCTAGCTTGACTACCAGGGGACGGCCATCATTTGACTTGTGATAGGGGCCCTGACAATAAAATTAGAATAGCGTGTCTAGAATCACAAGTGTGTCATTTAAGGTTCGTGAGAACCTTAGTTATTGTTGGTGACGTGACTTGGGAATTTACGGTTGTTGTATATGTATATTTGATTATGGGTTTTACCCAGTGGGCACTTCGGACTCACCCCTCACCTGCGGGCTTTCATCCCGTAGGATGAGTTATTTGTGGTACAGGTTTGGTGCATTCCAGACAGGCTGCGGCATTATCCCTTGGTCAGGGCTCGGATCCATAGTTTGCATCATGTGTCGCATACAGTGTCTTTGTGAGTTATTAAGTCTTCTGCTGTGCAGTTTATTGATATTATTGGGCCATTGGGCCGGTTATGTTGTTATTGATGTTTTTATTTTGGGCTATTGAGCCCGGGTTTCTACTGTATACACTATATGCTGGGTTTGGTTTGATTGGGTCGTCACAGTTCCGACACGTGTTTACTGTGTACGGTAAATACGGGTCGGGGCGTTTCATTTTGGTAGCGGAGCGGGCGTTAGGTCTTGTTGGGAAGTCTTTGTGTGTTTGTTTTCCTTGTTTGCATAGTTCTCTCCATTTGTTTATTATTTTATATCATTTTAGTTAGTGCATTATGGATCCAGTTAAGGGATGCCAGCTGTCGCAGAACATTCACATAAGAGGTAAATGATGCCATAAATAAGCGGAAACATAAATATTATTAATATTGTTAAAAACATAAATATTACATTGATATTTTATAAAATAAAAATAAAAATACATTCATCGCCTTGGAACAACGTTGACCCTGAAGCTGTTGGGGTCATTATTTGTGAAGGCCCTCTCCCCGAGGGACCCACCATATCCAGGTATTGTTACATCACATCCCTCAGCCCACACCTTTTCAAGGTTTAATCCTTTACCATGCTGCAGCACTAGGGATTCGAACTCGGGACGTGATGCTTTTTATCCCCCTCAAGGAGAGCACCTTCACCAACTCATCTAAGGGAGATAAAAAGCATCACGTCCCGAGTTCGAATCCCTAGTGCTGCAGCATGGTAAAGGATTTAATCGGGCGGAGGGAGTGATGTAACAATACCTGGATTTGGTGGGTCCCTCAGGGAGAGGGCCTTCATATTATTGATGTTGATCGTGATCCTGTCGCTCCACGAGAACCACATGCCGCCTGCGTTGTTCTGGCCGGGAAGCTCGAACCGGTTTGCTGCAGGGAACCGGAGTGGGATGAGACCGTGATCGTCTTCAGGCTGCCATTGGGTCTCCGTGAGAAGAACCATGTTTGGCTTGTATTGGTTCTTCAGGTCCCTCAGGGTATGCGAGAACTCCTGGGAACACCTAGCGACTCCTCTGTAGTTCCACACCAGTAGTCGGGCCTTTGGCCAAGTTGGAGGTAGCCGAGTCATTCTGGGCATGCTTTGGGCCGTCATCGAGAGCTGGTAGTAGGCACCTTGCTCCAGGGTTTGGTAAGTAGACTCTAGATTGAACTCCTGAAGTCTTTCAGAGATGAAGAACATGACGGAGTTTACCGATCCGTAGAAGGAGGTCCTCAGGGTGCCATGGTCCTCCAGGAAGAACGTCTCTTCCATAGGAGTGACGAAGAACCGCGATGAGTAGAGTTCGTCGACGAAGACCAGACGCGGCATCCTGCCGAGCTCGTTCGGTAGTTCTTCTGGACGCTCGTTGACCATGCTGTAGGCCAGTCGGTTTCTACTGCCTAGATTGGCACCTTCGACGAAGAAGACGGATGATGGAGCAGGCATTGTGTTTTGGACGCGTGGGTATTTTGTTTTTTTCTGAGCGTTGTGGTTTTGTTTTCTGAATGTTGTTTGCTTTTAGATGCTTTTGATGATTTACACCTCACCGCTCCGTCTTTTATACTCTTATGGGGAGCGTGATTACTGTTTTCAATTTCAAGATTTGCTTTTTGAAAATTTGCCGTTACTTCATTTATTGCTTTGTACTTTACACGTTTTTCGGGCTACAAATGCCAGTATTTTTCAGCTCCTTCCCATCTTACGATTTTCTATCTCCTTGGCTACTTGGTTTTATTCTCTATAAGACTTTTTCTACATCTTTTATCACATGCATCCGTGACCGTTGAGGCTAGACTGATGGGAGCACACCTCGAGTAGAGCGCATGTGCTAGAAGCTTACAGCTGTTCGGACATCATGGAGGGATACGAGACTTGACAGACGATTTTTGCTCATGCGGAATTTGTGAACAAGTGGGTACATTTCTTTCGAGGGACACAGGACGCTCTCGTGATCACCGCCTTGCGAGTTAACGGTCGTCTTTTCACGGGGGAAACAGACGTCACCGTTAGCTGTGCGAGTTACGTTTCTTGGTTCGAGGGTGTTTACGTCTGATACGAGCACCGATCATGAAAACGTGTTTTGTTTTAACTTCTTTATATTTTGGTTTTGTTAAACGAGTTTTATTTTAATTTCTTTTTGTTTGATTTTATAATCTTATTGTTGATTTTTTTAATCTGCTTTGAGATGTTTTGTTTTTTTTCTGTTTAACATAAAATTTCGCAACATAAAAGGTCTTGATTTAAAAGGAAACTTATTTTATTTATTTTATAAGGATTTTACAACGGAGAAGAGGTACTCTATTGAGTTACATGCTTCTCTAGGTCTTGTACAAGCTTTTGGACGTTTTTCTTGTGAGGGAAGAGCTTCGCGCATGCCAGTTCTATCTACATCACCGCCGAGCTGATCTTCTTCAGTGAGACGCTCAGCTGCGTCAGTGTCTGCTGTGGAGTGCTGCTTTCAGCAGTTGCCTTGCCCTTCCTATCCTCAGCTTCTTTGGGAGCACGCTTCTTCCGGCGTCTTCGAGAGACCACCATGTGTTCTTTCAGGCCGATGATGTTCGTCTTGAAGCGTTTCTTCGGAGGTTCTTCATCGGAGCTTGTCGGGAAGGTAGTGCCACCGATGTAGCTGTTGTTCTCAGAGTCTGAGGTAGTTCCTGTTCTTAGCGGAGAGTCCATAGCTGAGAGTGAGTTCTCAGTTATGAGGTTCTGTTTATATAAGCGGAGGAGATGTCGCTTAAGGGTATAGGCGGTATCTCGCGTTGAGTTTGGACACCTGGTGGAGTATACCAGAAGCTTATCGTGGTAGGACCCACGGATAAGACGGAATTTCGGGGACGAAATTCTTTTTAAGGGGGTAGAATGTAACAGCCCGAGTAAAAATTTGGATTTTTACCGGGACTGTAAAAGTCTTTTTACCGTGATTTACTGTAGAATTATTCTTGGGTAATTAATTCAAGGTAAATCGCGCGTCGTTTTTCGAAACCGAGAGTTTTCCCTCGCTCGTGATTTTTCCGTGGGTTTTTCGGGCCTAAGTCGACATTTTTTGGGTTTTGGAATTCTCGGAAAAATCACACCGAAAAATAACTAAGGGGGTATCGGTTATTTTCTGGTTCGGACCGGACTCGCTTCAATAATGCAGTTGTCTGCATTATTGAAGGAATCACAGGTTTCACAGTGATTCCACGATTTTAAAGGAAGAAGAAAGCAGGAAGGGGAAGAAGAGGAGAAAAAAAAAGAAAGAGAGAAAAGAAAGAAGAGAAAAAAAGAAGAGAGAAAAAAAAAAGAGAGAAGGAAAGAAAAAAAGAAATCGGGACGGAAGAATAAGGAAAAAAAAAAGAAAAGGAGGAGGAGGAGGAGCCATCAGCCGCCGGCCACCACTGTCCCCACCGTCTTCTCCTTCTCTCCCTCGCGTCGCCGCCACCGAGAGGAAGCACGCAGCAACCCGACGACAGAGCCGTCTGGACATGTTGTTTCCCCCTTGCCACTCGTCGCTGCAGACACCGCCGACACCGACCGAAGTCGCCGAGACGAACCCGCCTTCGCTTCCTTCGTGCCACGCTGCCGGACGACGTGAGACCCGAGCTCGCCTCCCTCTTCTGCTCGTCGCCGTCACAAGCCACAGCAGCCGCGCCTCCTTCCGCCATCGTTGAGCCGCCGGTCGTCTGCATCAAGGTGAGACAACCCGGTTGCAAGATGGGTGGGTCGGGTCGACCCGCGTGCTAAGGACTGGGTTTGAGGGTTTTTGGGCTGGTTGGGTTGAGGCCTGGGTGCTGGGCTGTGTCGTTGGGCCTATTGCGCGGGCCGACACCTGGGTCCCTGTTTGGGCCTTGGTTTGGCCTGTGCAAGGGGTCTGGGCTGACACTATTTGGCCCAGTCCCGATTTAAAAAAAATAATAAATAATGATAAAATAAAATCTGACAAATAAAAAAATATATGATTATATTGGAAATTAAATTATGGAAATATTTTGGGGAAATATGAGATATGGGAAATAAATAATATTTATGCATACGAGAATAATTTGGGAAATATATGTATGTGTATTTATAAATTCGTATTCATTTTCAGAAAATAAGTCATATAATTATATTCTCTGGAATTGATTTTCCTGAAATAATAATATTTAGTAATTAAATTTTGGCAAGTATAACATTTTATGGAAATAACTTTGGAATAAATATATATAAGTTATAATTCCTAGGAAAATTATGATGTTTATTATTTTGGAAAAGTATAATTAATTTATGAAAAATATTTTGGAAAAGAGTTTTAATTAAAGTATAGTACTGAAATTATATTCGGATATACGTACGGTATAATATTTTCGGTAAAGATGATAATAAAAGATATGTAACCGGGATGGGTTATTTCGCAGTTTTGGCATCATAGCATACCAATTATGTGCATTTATGTGAGCATGTTGTTTTGTTGTATAGGTTATGATATTGAGCAGATCCTGTGGAACCGACTTTGGAACCTTTTGAGGATTTCTAAACCTGATAATCGGCTAAGGTGAGGTTAAGTAAGTATTTATATACTTCCCGTGATATCAAGTTGCTGTTTGTTTACTATATGCGATATTTGTGGGTATGAAACTTTGTGGCTGTGTATGGTTGTTGTGTGATGAATTAAGTTGATAATTGATTGCCGTTGATGTTGTTGGAATTATTGTTGCTGTTGATATTATTGATGATGTTGGAACTGTGGATATAAGTAACATTATTGCTGTTGTTGACTGTAGAATTTTGTGAGTTGAGTACTAGGGGTACTATTATGTGATGACAGTTTGGTATTGATTATTATCCAGACGAGCGGAGAGGCTGCGAGCCTGCTCGGGATAATGAGATAATGGTCGGATGATAGAAATGTAGTAACTAGTCGAGGAAAAGGAAATAATAAAATTGAATACACTTAGACATCTAGTAAGTCACAGTTAAAAGTTGGAACAGCCAGATGGTAGTCTTATTTTTATGGTGTTGGGGGAGAGTGTGCTTGGGTTCTGCTCCCTGTCTGTACCAATTATTATTTATAGGCGCTGGGGGAGAGTGTGCTTGGGGTCTGCTCCCTGTTGTTAGAACTAATGCCTCCATGCTCTCTTTCAGGGTTTTGATAATGACAAACCTTGGCTCAATTGATGACACTCTTGAAGCAAAGATCAAGAGCTCAAACAATGTGATCAAAAGTTGAAGTCAAGAATTGAAGTAACAAGCAAGAAGAGCAAGGAGTGTTAGGAACCTATTTTGTACAAGGTAAACACTCAACTTCTCCTAGACATTGGCTCAAACCAAAAATCATTTTCCTCATGCATTTCATAAATCATGTAAGTCACAAAACTAGTTTTTGTGCCTTAAAACATCGATGTTCTGAGCAAAACATTGATGTTGCATCAAGTCGAATTTTAATCTTTTTGGCAGTAGCTCTAAAACATCGATGTTGGATTATAAAACATCGATGTTCTTGTGACCGTTGGTCAAAACATCGATGTTTACAATCCAACATCGATGTTCATGAAAATTGTCTTTGAAATATATTTGCCGAAACCATAAAACATCGATGTT
>JAKUCV010003181.1:0-16480 GCA_028386065.3 Turnera subulata | reverse complement strand
TTATTTGCCACTATTGTAATAGGATAGGACACATTGCCCCGGTATGTTTTACTAGGCATAGGCATTGGGCACAAGATAAGGTCTATCATCGGCATGTTTCTAATCATCAAGGACCCAAAAAGATTTGGGTACCAAAATCACTTTGATTTGTTCTTGCAGGTATGCTTGAAGGCATCAAGTGTACTTTGGTACCTTGATTGCGGATGCTCCAAGCAAATAACCAAAGAAGCATCCAAGTTCTTGAATGTGGCCACACTTGTTCAATGTCGGAAGAAATGCAAGGATCAAAAGATGATAGCATCGATGTTCATTTTGGAAACATCGATGTTCCATGATTTCGAGCTCATTTGTGTATTTCAACCAGTAGCTGAAAAACATCGATGTTGTCTAGAAAACATCGATGTTCCCATGAGAACTGCCAAGTCATAAATCAAGCATACACATCGATGTTTTGTATCAAACATCGATGTTCGGTAAGAACTTTATTTTTACAGTAGTCTTTAAACATCGGTTTTCGTTTTCTACACATCGATGTTATTCATTCCAAGCTATTTAGAATTCCTTATTCAGTAATTAAAAACATTGATGTATCAATTGTGAACATCGATGTTCTACCATTGATGTACTTACACACCTTAGAAATAAGTTGATTTCTCACATAAGTTAGGTTCATGATTAAATGTTTCAGGCAGAGTACTCAGATTCTCTTTTCCAGTAAAACATGTAGTTAGTGCACAATTGATCAAATTGAGAAACACTAGCTTGTTGATGAACACTCACACAAGAAGAACTTTATGTCATACACATACTGAAAGCACAAATACTTTTATTGATTATAAAGACTGAGTACAGCTGCTGAATCTTACATTCGATTACATCATATATTTTACAATCACACTTACAAACAAGAAACGCATAATTACATATTCATTACAATTATTATCTGCTTCTAACGATTTGGTTCAGCTGTTACAGTAAAGCCATTAGGAGTATTGACTATGTTAACCCTAATGCAATGACTCCAAACAAACCACATTCCACCCGAGTTGTTCTGGCCAGGAAGCTCGAACCGATGTGTTGGTGGAAAGCGAAGAGGGATAACTCCGTGGTTTCCGTTTTGCTGCCACTGAGTCTCTGTAAGCAAGACCATATTAGGTTTATATTGGTTCTTCAGGTCTCGCAGGATACGGACAAAATTTTGGGAACGTGCTGTGATACCCCTGCAGTTCCACAACAAAAGGCGAACCTTCGGCCAAGTAGGCGCCACTCCAGCTACTCGAGGAATGCTTTGAGCAGTCATTGTAATCTGGTAGTGACTGCCTTCATTCAAAGTCTGGCAAGTTGGTTCCAACCGAAGTTCCTGAAACCTGTCAGAAATAAAAAACATTGTGGAATTAGCCGTACCATAGTAAGAAGCTCGCAGGGCTTGTTGATGATCCAGGAAGATGACTTCTTCCATAGGGGTGACAAAGAATCGGGAAGAATAAATCTCGTCTACGAAGACGAGATGGGGAATTCTTGCTAGTTCCTCTAGCAAAGGCCCTTGTTGCTCGTTTACAATGCTGAAGGCCAATCGATTTCTCCTACCTACGTTTGCACCCTCAACAAAAAAGACGGAGGAAGGGGAAGGCATTTTTGCTTTTGATATTTTTTTAAGTTGGCTTATAATTTTCTGGCTAATGAGCTTAATCCCTGCCTTTTATAGAATCAAAGCTGCAATGTTCCAAGAGCCAACCCCAACCACATTTGCCAGAGATTAAGAAATACTTCGACAAACAGAAACGCCAATTTCATTATTACTAACCGCCAATTTCTCAACTAATCAAGAATTTGCTTTGTTGAAAATCCTAGCCTAACATTGCATTATTGATCTGTCACGAGATTTACTGTCTATTTAGCTAGGTATCGGAGACTATCAAAGTCCAACCGACAAGACAATTTCTCAAGCCCGGTGCACTGACGACAAGAAGAAAATGTCTCTTAGGGGCAGAGGGACACTTACCACCTCTTGAAGTTGTCACACATGTTTCATCTCCATAAAACTCATGTATTATCCATTGCTAATTTGAGCATCCAAGGCTCTATTAACTGTGTCTTGTAGGGACATTTCATTTCGGACACTCAGCAAGGATGAACAAGTAAGAATCTTACAAGACAAACAGAGCAACATCGATGTTGCCCTGACCGACATCGATGTTGGATGCATCAAACAAGTGGCAGAATGATGAAAACATCGATGTTGCTTTTCACAAACATCGATGTTCAGGTAAGTCTTTCAAATTCTACATTATAACATCGATGTTCAAACACCAAACATCGATGTTGGATAAATGGATTTCTTTTTCCCTTTTCTGCCGAGAGCCAAAAACATCGATGTTTATGTTAAAACATCGATGTTGGACCGATAGGCACATTTTAATTTTTTAGCTGAACGCAAAAAAACATCGATGTTCTGTGAAAAACATCGATGTTAGGACGTTACAGTTTAAAAAATATAGCCGTTGGGAGCCAAAACATCGATGTTTTGGGTGAAAACATCGATGTTGTAACGTTAAAAGCTAGCCGTTACTATTCACAACGGCTAGCTTTTTGGCTCCTCTATAAATACTCCAATCTTACCTTCTCCTTCTCACCTACAATCTAATTTCTCTCATCCTTTTACCATCTCCATACATCTTCTTCTTCTCTCTTGTTCACATACACTCCTCCTTCTTCCATATTTCTCTTTCTCTTGTCCACATACATACCATGGCTAGTAGCAGAAAAAGCTCTAAAGGCAAACATCCCCTCCAAGAAAATCGATCCAAGAGAAGGAGCTCATCAAGCTCTGGCCAACAATACCCTGTGGAAGGAACCCATATTTGGTTTACTTCACGTCAACAACTAAACCGATTCAACACAATCTTTGCCAAACGACTTATTGCACCTCCTAGATACCTACCTGCAGACTACCCACAAGAGAAGCACTACACAAACCTACCTAGGCTTCTTCAACAGTCACACCTTTGGGAGTTTGTCACCAGCAGCAGGCATGAGTACAATGCCGACTTCATTCGGGCATTCTACTCAACATTGACTCGTGAAGGAGAGGTTTTATCTGCACAAGTCAACGGAAGGACCATACAGATCACCTTGGAGCAATTCGGGTCCATTGCCAAGTTGCCCGTTCAGGGACATGATATATCCGGCTATGGGGAGATCATTTTCTTACTCACTATGAGATTCCGCTCCTTGCTGAGCTTGGGATCACTGAAGTAAAGAAGAATCGTTCTGGACGACCCACCATTCATACAATCAATCCGGAGTATCGCGTCTTGTTTTATCTTGTCACCCGTATAATCAAACCGCGAGCCGGGAGCCATACTACTATGACTATTGAAGACGAGAAGATTCTTCACGCCATTCTTCACAATGTACCCATTAATTGGGCACGGCTCGTCTTCATGCACATGGCGGAACAGGCGAACACCGACCATCCTCTGCCCTATTCGTTCTTGGTCACCAATATTTTGATTAGTGCAGGTCTGAATCCGCTGGAAGACAATCTCACCACAGCAGCCAAGTCTTGGGCCATATCCGATGCAACTTTTAGAACCGGACAAGCTGCTGAGGGTGCTACACAGCCTCCCCAACCCGCCGAGCAACCAGCCGACGCACCACAAGCAGGCTCTTTTCTCGCTCGTCCTGCCCCTGAGCAAGCTCCTGTCGTGTCACTCGAAACCATAGCCGCATCCCTCCAAGCTTTTCAATCTAGTGTCACCTCATCCTTTCATCATCTTCAAACACATGTCCATGGCCTAGAACATTACCTTGAGCGGATTGACACGGAAGTACAGCGTCAAAGGCATGACCTTAAGTCCTACCTTGATCATGTCAATTATGTTCCTCCACCATATCATGCACCATTTCAATTTCATGAGGAAGATGATGATGATGATGAGGATTACCAACCCATGGAAGAAGATGATCCAGAAGACGATGCTAATGATAAGGACAACAATGCTGGAGAGGATGATGATGATGGCGATGTTGTATAGGAAAACATCGATGTTTCTCAGACAAACATCGATGTTTTACTAGCCGTTGGCTCAATTATTCAAATCCAACGGACAAACATCGATGTTGTGTTCCAAAACATCGATGTTGTGCCGTTGTGGTCAGAACACTTTTCCAACCAAGCATGCTATCTTTTCTAAAAGTGTTCAGAACTTGTCCCTAATGTTAACACATGATTTTGAGCTTATAAATAGAGCATTTAGGTCTCTGAAAAGAAATTAATCAACTCTCCATTCATTTACCATTCATTGATACACATTCATTCAAGTTTTATGAGCCAATATCTTTGAGATTTTGAGAGTTGCCTTATTAGTGCTTATTTGTCTTACTCATATCCACTCTTTAAGAGAGTATCAGTTTGAGTGTTGTTATAGTGTTGCTCATACACTTTAAGGGAGGATTGTTCCCTTGAGAGAAGTCTTAAGGTGTGGTATCCTTAAGCAAGTGTAGGATTCTTGAGATTAGAATTCCTAGGAAAGTCTTGAAGTGAGGTATCTTCAAGCAAGAGTGCTGAGGTTCATGTGACTTGAACTTTCAGGGTTTAGGATTCTTGTGACTAGAATTCCTAGGTTGTAAACGGTTTGTTAAGCACCCGTAAGCTTAACGTAGATAGTGAAATCTTCAAGTGAGACTTGAAGGGCTGGATTAGCCACACTAGTAGAGTGTGTGTGAACAAGGATAAATTGCTTTTGTCCTTCAATCTTTTAATTCCGCATTTAATTCCTGCTTATTTCGGTTTTATTCGATTATCTCTATTCACCCCCCTCTAGCGAAGGGCTATTGTTCTAACACCTGTCTGTGCCAGTTATACGTGGAGGTACCAGGGCGGGGTCCACGGGCTAGCTAGCTTGACTACCAGGCGAAGGCCATCATTTGACTTGTGATAGGGCCCCTGACAATAAAATTAGAATAGCGTGTCTAGAATCAAAAGTGTGTCATTTAAGGTTCGTGAGAAACTTAGTTATTGTTGGTGATGTGACTTGGGAATTTACGGTTGTTGTATATGTATATTTGCTTATGGGTTTTACCCAGTGGGCACTTCGGACTCACCCCTCACCTGCGGGCTTTCATCCCGTAGGATGAGTTATTTGTGGTACAGGTTTGGTGCATTCCAGACAGGCTGCGGCGTTATCCCTTGGTCAGGGCTCGGATCCATAGTTTGCATCATGTGTCGCATACAGTGTCTTTGTGAGTTATTAAGTCTTCCGCTATGCAGTTTATTGATATTATTGGGCCATTGGGCCGGTTATGTTGTTATTGATGTTTTTATTTTGGGCTGTTGAGCCCGGGTTTCTAGTGTATACACTGTATGCTGGGTTTGGTTCGATTGGGTCGTCACAGTTCCGGCACGTGTTTACTGTGTACGGTAAATACGGGTCGGGGCGTTTCACATAAACAATTTAATTTAACGAAAGACATATTTATTATTTTTATTTGCCTAAAAATAATTTCTAACTTTGCTAATGCTGCTAGTTGTTAGGAGATGAATTTGATTTTAAGAGAATATCATTGTGTTATTATTATATATGGTAAATAGGAACTATTTTCGTATTATTTTCAAAATTTAAAATTCCAAAATTGTCAAAATTAATAAAATAAAACATGTTTTTTAAAATTTAAAATCATTGAATAAAAATTTAAGTTAATTAAGTAATATAATTGAATAATTCTTATCACTAGGCAATATATGTACATTCATTTATAAATACAACTAGTTATGTATTACAAATTTATTGTAAAAAAATAATTATACGCTTATTATTTCTATGAAAATAATATTATACACTAAAAATAATTTAGTAATAAAAATTTGTATAAGTAATAATTACATATAATACTAATGATTAATTATAAACAATAAAAAATATATGGACTAAATTGTATACTAATAAAGGACTTATTTGATTAATTCAGAAACTAGGGGATTAGATTGCTAACCAGCATTAACGGGCAGCATGCCACGTCATCAAAGTGCTGCCCGAGGTATACAATTGGCGCAAATTCAAAAAATGCGGGTACATAATTGACGGAAAAAAAATATATTGTTTATAATTAATCATTAGTATACCAAATATAATTGAACTACTAAGGGTACCAAATATACCATTAATCCTAAAAATATAATTCAAGATAGTACTCCCTCCGACGGTTAAGGTTTTTGTAACCTATTCTCATTAAAATACTTACCTGACATTAAATCATTCCAACAATATAATAAGATACTTTAACGTTCCTTGAAACTTTCTATGCATCTTACATATTGAACCAAAATAAAATGTCTAAAACATCTTATATCAACCAAAAGGCATTGGGAGAGGCTAAATGACAGAATCAAACTTACATTGCAACAACTGTGCAGTTTGAAAGGTTCATCACGAACTTAAAGGGCTGGAATTTTAATCACAAGAAAGTTTGAATGGACGTGTCAGAGAATTGCCTACGAGCATGAGAGTCTTGTAGAACAGTTTCTTAGAAGCATTGGGCAAACAAAAAGAACATCCAGATGCAATTTTGCAGTATATTTCCACTCCTCAGTCCTCTCAACAATTCCTCACAATTGGTGGCGAAGGAAGAGGCTAAGGAATTGAAGTTCGTCAATAAATTTTTTTTTTTTGAGGAATATAAGTTGGTCAATAATTTCATCAAAGACGTGCTAGTAAAATGGTAGTGATTTGCAATTACTACACCCAAAATGTGAAGGAATGCGGAAAAAACTGCTGCCAGAAAGTGATGAGAATATGTAAGTGGAGATAGGAAGCAAACAAAGTCCTATTGGATTCCAATTCTAAGAAAATTACATACAATCAAATAATTCTATCATCTATGATAGAAGCATCTGAACAAGGAGCTAGGCATGATAAATAATTGTCAGAAAAGCATACCCATGATCCAGACTGCTGTAAGGGAACAAAATGCAATCCCAGTGCCTAGTAATTTTGAGATAAAATTCTTGTTGTCGTTTCTATCTAACAGACAATTTAAAAAACCAAAAGCCAGGCAACAAGGACAAAAGACAGATTTATAAGGAGACATGTAAAAAGAAACATAAGCAAACACAGTGATGAAAATTGACATCACACTCGTGTACAACAACTGTAAAACAAAGTTCCTTCACATTGGAAAATATGAAAGAACTAAGAAAATTTAAAGAACAATGACAATAATGTTAGCAAACTACAAAGCTCCAGTTCGATGCTACTTCATTTGCTAAATTATCTTTACTTCCCTGCAGTCATCTTTATCATTCTCAGCTGAACCCAAAAGTATTTTCAAAAAGAGATTGTCATCATTAGAGGAAAGATGTAGTACCAACTCTGTGGTGGTGGCATCTGCTGAGAATCCTCGGTCTACCATTTCCTTGATGAGTTGAACTGCCCTTGGTATATCCTTGCCTCCAAGCAATCCTTGTATCATCACATTGTAGCAGAAACTGTTCAGTGAGTAACCATCCTTTTCCAATTTTCTAAAAAGTTTATACGCTTCATTGAGAAGTCCTTCCTTGCAAAGTCCATTGATCATTATACTACACGTCCAGGCATCTGGCTGCAAGCCTTTCAGAGACAGAGAGTTAAACAATTCCTTTGCATGGTTATTCTGTCCAGAATTGAACATGCTGCGAATGAAGATAGTATATATCACTATAGTGGGCTTTAATGAACGCTTTTTCATAGTTTGAAAAAGTGTGAATGCCTCATCGATGCGCCCCTGCTTGCATAAACCATCAAGCATAGCGGCATAAGTAAATATATCTGGAGTTGGGCCATTTGTTAGTGTGTGGTTCCTCCACTAATTGTGGGGATCACCACTTGCATTAATGAAAACCACCACCACTAAGCTAATGGAGCACTAAACTAGTGCAGTTTGTTGCAGATCAGTCTCTGTCTACATGTCTATAAATGTGCACCAATTCTTCTCTTCAAAGCATCTCAACATTCACAATAAGTGTAAATAAGAGAGTTAAAGAGAGAGTGTTTGAGAGGGAAGAAAAATTGAGAAGAAAAATTCCCCTCTTAAATTAGGGAGTGACAAAATAGTGAGAAAAAATACCTTAGGGGTATTTTTGACAAATACTTGGGAAACACCTTGTGAGACACTATTTTGGGTAGAACTCTCAGTTGATTATACCCCTAAAATTTAGGGAAGTCTCTCTTGTAAGCCTACTGTTTTATAGTGGAAGTTTTTCCGGTGGGATCGGGATTGTGGACGTAGCCCGAAATTTGGGTGAACCACGTTAAATATTATGTGTGATTTATCTCTTTTTGTCCTTCACTTGTTTATTTCCTTGTGAGGTGATATTATTTCCGCAAGATAGTGCCACCGGGCCCAACAGTGACAAAATAATGAGAAAAAATACCTTAGGGGTATTTTTGACAAACACTTGGGAAACACCTTGTGAGACACTATTTTGGGTAGAACTCTCAGTTGATTATACCCCTAAAATTTAGGGAAGTCTCTCTTTTAAGCCTACTATTTTATAGTGGAAGTTTTTCCGGTGGGATCAGGATTGTGGACGTAGCCCGGAATTTGGGTGAACCACGTTAAATATTGTGTGTGATTTATCTCTTTTTGTCCTCCACTTGTTTATTTCCTTGTGAGGTGATATTATTTCCGCAAGATAGTGCCACCGGGCCCAACAGTGACAAAATAGTGAGAAAAAAATACCTTAGGGGTATTTTTGACAAACACTTGGGAAACACCTTGTGAGACACTATTTTGGGTAGAACTCTCAGTTGATTATTCCCCTAAAATTTAGGGAAGTCTCTCTTGTAAGCCTACTATTTTATAGTGGAAGTTTTTCCGGTGGGATCGGGATTGTAGACGTAGCCCGGAATTTGGGTGAACCACATTAAATATTGTGTGTGATTTATCTCTTTTTGTCCTCCACTTGTTTATTTCCTTGTGAGGTGATATTATTTCCGCAAGATAGTGCCACCGGGCCCAACAACTGGTAGCGGAGCAGAAGGTTTGTGCTTTGTCAAGTGTAAGGTTGTGAATTAATACACTGTGCAAATGAATCCTGTCTATGAGACTGGGTTTTAAGTGAACCTTTGTTCCTCCAGTCTTTCCTGGGGATTTATCTTGGAATGATAATTCTGTCTTAGGAGATCGGCTAGGCCATCTTTCCTGGGAATTACCGAATCAGTTCAATTCACTACTTGTACGGGTACTATTCACTGCAAGGAATTTCCTAGATCGAGGAGCTAGTCAGTCTTTGATCTAGATGGAGGCGAGGATAAACAAGATGATCACCCTTGATGGCACAAATTACCACTTATGGAGAAAAAAGATGAAGGATCTCCTATTCGTGACGAAGATGCATTTACTGGTGTTCAGTACGGTAAAGCCTGAAGATAAGTCAGACGAGGAGTGGGAGTTTGAACACATCCAAGTCTGTGGCTATATACGGCAATTTGTTGAGAATAATGTTTACAACCACATTTCTGGCATTGAGCATGCCAGAACGCTGTGGGAAAAGCTCGAAGAATTATATGCCTCAAAGAAAGGGAACAACAAGCTATTTTACTTGACGAAGCTAATGCAAGTAAAATACCAAGAAGGCAAAATGGTTGCAGATCACCTTAATGAGATGCAAGGGATCGTGGACCGTCTAGCATGGGCATAAAATTTGACGATGAGGTGCTTGCTCTTATGGTCCTGGCGACTCTCCCAGATTCATGAGAAACCTTAAAGGTTTCAATCACAAACTCTGCACCTGACGGTGTCGTGAGTATGGCAACCGTCAAAAGTGGCATTCTGAATGAAGAGATGAGACGAAGAACACAAGGCTCATCTTCTTCACAGTTAGAGGTCTTGGCCACAATGACGAGGGGGAGAAGCCAGAACAAAGGTCAAAGTAGCAGAGACAAGAGCAATGGAAAGTCCAACAAATTTGCCAATGTTGAGTGCCATTACTGCAAGAAGAAAGGCCACATCAAGAGATTCTACCGACTCTTCAAGAAAGAGCAGAAGAAGAATAAAGGCAAAGATGTGAAGAAAGAAGAAAGCAGTAATGATGAGTAAATTCTCTTGGAGAATTCAATGTTTTCTGTGATGATGATATCATCAACCTTACTATCCAAGAGTCAAGCTGGGTAGTTGATAGTGGTGCTACTGTTCATGCAACACCACGGATAGAACTCTTCTCATCTTACACTCCTGGTAATTTTGGGACTATAAGAATGGGGAATGATAAATTCTCAACAGTCGTCAGCAAAGGAGATGTTTGCTTAGAGACCATGAATGGGATGAAGCTGCTCCTGAGAGATGTCAGGCATGTTCCAGATATGCGCCTGAATCTAATCTCTGTTGATAAGCTAGACGAGGAAGGTTTTTGTAATACCTTCTGCAATGGTCAATGGAAGCTCACCAAAGGCTCACCGGTAGTGGCACGTGGAACAAAAGTGTCAAGGTTGTACATGACCCAGGCAAGAATTCCTCAACAAATGACAAATGTTGCAGAAAATGAAGACAAGGTTCAACATGGATAAGGCTAAAGCAGTCAGCTGTCCTCTTGCTAACTACTTTAGACTAAGTCCTGAGCAGAGTCCATCTATGGATGAGGAGAAGAGAGAAATAGAGCGGATTCCATATGCTCAACAGTGGGAAGCTTGATGTATGCCATGGTATGTACCCGACCAGACATTGCTCACGCAGTTGGAGTGGTGAGCCGATACCTTTCTAATCCTTGTAAAGAGCATTGGAATGCTGTCAAGTGGATTCTCAGGTATCTTCGAGGAACCTCCAAAATATGTTCATGTTATGGAGAAGACAAACCGGTGCTGGTTGGATACACTGATGCAGATATGGCTGGTGATGTTAGTTCCAGAAAATCTACATCAGGATACCTAATTCATTTTTCAGGGGGAGCTGTGTCATGGCAATCAAGGCTACAAAAGTGTGTTGCTCTGTCAACTACAGAAGCTGAGTTTATTTCAGTAACGGAAGCATGTAAGGAGTTGTTGTGGATGAAGAAGTTCTTAACTGAACTTGGTTTTTCGCAAGACAGTTATCAGCTATTCTGTGATAGTCAGAGTGCTATCCATCTTGCGAAGAATGCCTCCTTTCATTCCAGATCGAAACACATAGATGTGAGATACAATTAGATCAGGGATGTACTGGAGAAGAAGCAAATATAACTCGAGAAGATCCATACAGAAGAGAATGGATCAGAAATGCTGACGAAGACACTTCCAAGAGGGAAGTTTGAATACTGCCGTGAAGCTGCCGGACTGGTGGATCCCCCCAACATGTAGTCGGAAGGGGGAGAATTGTTAGTGTGTGGTTCCTCCACTAATTGGGGGGAATCACCACTTGCATTAATGAAAACCACCACCACTAAGCTAATGGAGCACTAAGCTAGTGGAGCACTAAGTTTTTCCAGTTCAGTTCCTACAAGCTAGTTTTGTTGTAGATCAGTCCCTGTCAACATGCCTATAAATATGCACCAATTCTTCTCTTCAAAGCATCCCAACATTCACAACAAGTGTGAATAAGAGAGTGAAAGAGAGAGTGTTTGAGAGGGAAGAAAAATTGAGAAGAAAAATTCCCCTCTTAAATTAGGGAGTGACAAAATAGTGAGAAAAAATACCTTAGGGGTATTTTTGACAAACATTTGGAAAACACCTTGTGAGACACTATCTTGGGTAGAACTCTCAGTTGATTATACCCCTAAAATTTAGGGAAGTTTCTCTTGTAAGCCTACTATTTTATAGTGGAAGTTTTTCCGGTGGGATCGGGATTGTGGACGTAGCCCGGAATTTGGGTGAACCACGTTAAATATTGTGTGTGATTTATCTCTTTTTGTCCTCCACTTGTTAATTTCCTTGTGAGGTGATATTATTTTCTCAAGATAGTGCCACCGGGCCAACACCATTTGCATTCATGTCCCTGAAAAGCTGTTCGGCCGCACCATGTATTCCTGCCTGTGCGAAGCCACTTAAAAGAGCGTTGCAAGTAACAGTGTTGGGAACCAAACCTTTATCAGACATTTCATCAAAAAGCTGTTTAGCCTCATCTACCTTACCTATTTTGCAAAATCCGTTAATCAACATGTTGTAACTATAAACATTAGGTCTGCAACCTTTCTCCATCAGCACAACAAACACTTCTCTAGCTTTATCCATTTCCTTTCGCAAACAATATCCATCTATTAGTGAACTGTACGTGATGACATTAGGCTGTATACCCCACTGAGCCATTCTTTCGAGAAAGCATGAGCTTCTGGAGCCATCCCTTCTTTGCAAAGAGCATCAACCAATACATTGAAGGTGATGACTGTAGGTGTAATATTCAAAGCCAACATTTCAGAGAGTAAAGTAGAAGCTTGGTTCCACTGTCCCGAATCGCAAAGGCCTTGAATCAAGGAGGTGTAAGTGACAACATCCGGTGAAATCCCTTTGTTTTCCATTTTAGAGAAGAGATCCAAAGCCGCGGCAATTTGCCCATCCTTGCAAAGGCCATCAATTACCGTGTTGTAAGTCAGTACATTTGGATGGCAACCTACCTCTTCCATTCTTCGCAGCAGATCAACAACCACATTGGTTTTCCCGATCTTGCACATGCCATTAACCACCGTATTATAAGTGTTTACATTGGGTTGGCAACCATTTCGTCAAACAACTCGACTGCCTGTGCGATTTTATCGGCCTTGCAAAGCCCATTTACCAAGGTGTTAAACGTAACAATAGTGGGTTGCAAACCCAGTTTAATGATTTTGCTAAAAACAGAGAACCCAAAATCCACGCGACGCAGATGGCAGAAGCAATTAGCTAAGATGTTGAGACTGTATATATTGTGAGAGATGCCTCGCAAATCCATTTGTTTCGACAGAGAGATCACCGCCTCGTGATGTCCAATTTTGACAAGAGAAGCCAACAATTGACTGAATTGGACAATGGAAGATGAAGGATTCTTATGAAGCATCCTGTGGAAGGAAGCCAGAGCATCATCCAGGTTAAGAAACGAGGGGTTGGATTTGGGTTTGGGTCTACTTCCACTGCCACTGCCACTGGTGGAATCGCTGTAAGCATGAAGACAAGAGGCAGAAGACTTACCGGTGACGGCGAAGAGCAGGGGAAGAAGGGATGTTGAAGGAAAAGAAGGAGATGGGATTAGCATCATAGTAATAATATTAACCCTACCCATCTGCCCGCGAAGAACGAAACCCCAAACGAACGCTTTTCAGTGCCTCTTTTCTAGTTGTGCACCATGGCTTAGAAGGTATTTGATGTGGATGGGCCTAATTCGGGAATAGGCCCAACCCGTGAACAAGCCCAATAATTAGTTATACGGGAGAGGCCCAAGACCGTGATTAAGGCTCGGGATCAGGCCCTATAGACAACCGAAGGACCCACGGGTTAAGGACCCGGACCTTCAGACAACCCAGAATCTTCAGGCAACCCAGGATTCGCAGATCTGGACCCAAGACCGTGGATGAGGCCCTTTACCTAGAGGTCTATGAGACCTTATCAGTTGGCTTATCTAAAGAAAATCCGATATTTGACCAATGAGAACGCGACAAGTGGCCGGGCCTACCCCAATAAAAGCCCTCAAAACCAAATATTGAGGGAGCTTCTTCCCCATTATTCCTCAACTCTCTCTCTCCTCTCTACCCCTTATTTCCTGTCCATGTACGCTGGTCCTACCCATGTACATCAGTAACATAATATCAATAAAGACATGCATCCCCACTTTCTGTTTTATACTAGTATTGTAAAAAGAAACAACAGCTTTTTTGATTGGAAACTGAGATCATATATATTGATGTATACAAAATGATGTTACAAAAGACAAAATACAGAGCTTACAAAACAATACTAGCTCTGTTTTCTCCTCTCCTCCTCTAATAAGTTCCTAACTACATCAGGAGGGGAAACAAAAGAGGTTAGATCTAAGTTAGAGATAAAAGCTAAGTTTGCTAACTCCCTAGCAATTGCATTAGCTTCTAACTTGACAAAATGAAAATAGAACTTAGAGAGACCTTCAAGCTCTGTCAAAAGTTCGGATGTTGTATCATCCAGCTCCTCCCAGTGGCTCAGTTCTTCATTTGCCCACACGATAACCTCCTGGAGATCCGCTTCATTGTGAAGGTCCCAAAAACCATTACCCTTTGCAGTTTGGACAACCATGAGAAGACTAATTCTGCCAGCCTTGAAAGGAGGGCATCTACCCAAGTTGGTACTAAAACCACCTCTCCATTTTCTGTTGGTGACAATGTCACCGGAGTCCCAAAAGCCCCTTTGGCCTTGTAACAAGACCCTGAAATCATGCTATGGCCACAGTAACTGGAACATTGATCCCTGATACCTTTCTATAGCCAACCAAATATCCAAGCAAAAGCATGACAATAATCATATCTTTTCAATGCAGATTAATACTCACTTGAGAATTTTGCACCTGCTCACATCTGCATGCAAAAAGGCGAAGCCTCCATATGATACTAGATTTTTTTTTTGAGTGAAAAGGTGATTATATTAATCAACAAAAATGAGTAACATCTGCAGTCGCAATAGCGAGAGCTGCATCAGGGAAGTTTGCAAACCAGAATTGTTCCTGGCGTAAAGATAAAGCTAAATGGCAAATAAAATGTGCTGCCTTATTACAAACCCTTGGAATAAAAGATGCATGAAAAGAAATGAAAGATAAAGCTATCCAATGGATATCCTCGATCAATAAACCTAGGGGGGTGTTTGTATGCTCCACCGATCGAAGCCGGTATGCCAAAGCTTGACAGTCTACTTCCAGTGTGACATGAGGGATTTCCATTTCACGAGTAAGAGCAAGGCCAAAACGAGCTACATAGGCTTCTCCAACGGTAACATCGGTAATAGCCGGATAAAACTTAGCCCCCATGGCTATGACAGCTCCACACGAGTCCCGGATAATGACACCCACGCCAATGCCACCAGATGGTAGCACCGCCACATCAGTGTTGATTTTTGCGTTAGGAGCTTACGGTGGGGACCAGAACCGTGCTTGGGCGGGTTGAGCATGCTGTGGTGGCACCCTATTAGCCTCCTGATAACCTTGAAGCAGTTGAGTAGCATAGTGTAATATCGCCGCAGGGCGCGTAGCTTGTTGCTGGAAAATCAAGGTGTTGCGCGATTTCCACAGTGACCAGCAAATAGAGATAACCTGCAGTAAGATATCATCACCATGTGCAGAAAATATGAGCTGAAGCCACTCACCCAAGTCCCTACATTGGATATCACAAATCACAACTGGAACAGGGCTGATCCTCCAAACCTCACGGGAGCCTGGACATTGGCAAAAGGGATGCCAACTAGACTCTTTATTGGTAGAGCATTGAGGGGGCAGCTTACATCAATTGGTATGAAGCGTCGAACAAGATTCGAACGAACCAGCAAAATATTATTGCATAACCTCCAGGCAAAGGACCGGAGTTTAGGGGGTAGATGTAGCTTCCAGATGAAACGCCACCAAGCTGTACATTCAGTAGATAGAGGTTGGAGCTCGGATAAAGCTAGACCATAACCTGTTTTAACCGTATAAATACCCGAGGCCGAGTGATGCTAGAAGAAAAAATCAGCTGGAGCACGACAACTCACTGGAATACTAGTAATAAGGTTGGCCTCCTCCACAGAGAAAATGGACAGGATAAGTGGATAGTTCCATTCGGATGTTGAATCGTCCATAAGCACTCGGACGCAAGCGTCCTCATCTAACTGTACTATCGGAGAGCACACAGTAAAGCAACCCTCTCTGGAAAGCCAGTTATCCTTCCATATCCGGATTCTATTTCCATCACCCACAGCCCATCTGGTGCCCTTGGAAAGAAGAAACTAAGCCTTCATGATACTCCTCCAAGTGAAACTAGGATTGTATCCCACTTTAGCATTTAGAAAATCAGACAGAGGAAAATAGCGAGCTTTCATGACCCGAGAAAGGAGGCAAGATTCATTTTCCATTAATCTCCACCCTTGTTTTGCAAGGAAAGCAAGATTGAAAGCCTCTAGCGATCGAAATCCGAGACCACCCGCCGCCTTACGTTTACAGAGTTTCTCCCAAGCTAACCAATGAATCTTCCTTTTCCCATCTCTTTGTCCCCACCAAAATTTCCTGATCAACACCTCCATCTCCCCACAAATTGAATCAGGTAGCTTAAAACAACTCATAATATAGTTGGGGATTGCTTGGGCTACTGACTTCACAAAAAGCTCTCTACCCGCATCCGATAAGTATTTCTCTTTCCATTGCCCCATCTTCTGTTAGCAATATGCCCAAAAAGCCAATCTATGGATGATTGTATTCATGTATACATTTTTTTGAGGTTATACCTATATATATGATTATGAGATAATCGCTTGCACATATATATAACCCTAGTGTATATGTATTTGATATGTATATTCTTAAAAGTCCCTAGTCGTTTATTATTATGGTTGGGTTGTAATAATAAAATAAG
>JAKUCV010003180.1:45962-71258 GCA_028386065.3 Turnera subulata | reverse complement strand
GGCACACTTTAACACACAAACAAGCACCACTGGTGCACAACAAGGTAGCTATGGGCCTTATGCCCTAACACAGAACACATAACCAACACATCAAACACATTCCCCTAACTTACTTAGAAGTTATGCCTCTTTAGGCCTTTCTTCCCTTTGGTTCTCCTTGTTATTTCCTGCCATACAAATATATAACATCAGCCTTAAGTATAACAAGCATAGGCAGTCAATAAATACATAAAAGCACACAACTTGTGCACTGGACGCACCAATTGGCTAACTCTGAGCCAATTTGGCACTCCTGGTGCATCAGTGCGCATATTAGCGCACCAATTGTCCCCCAAACCACAATAACCCTTACTTGTGTCAATTAGTCTCCCTCTAAACCAATTGTACACCTGCAAGGTCGATTGGGCACCTCTGGTGCCAATCACTTGTACTGGGCGTGCTAATTATGGCCATAGTAGGCCAATTTTGCACCAACCCCCAAAAGGTTTGCCTTTGGCTCACCTTTCCTGCTCTTGTTCCTCTTAACCCTCAGAGCTCTCAATCACTCTCCAATTCCTCCTAATTAGCACGAAAATGGCAGCTGTGAGGGTGAGGTGCTTGCTTCACCTTTTGCTGCATGAGCAAGCAGGTGACTAAGCAGCCACTTGCATGCTCAGCAGCTCTGGTGGCAGCACCTCGTGCTCCCCTTGCTACCACCTGCTTACATCCTTTTAACCAGCCGTCACTAATTTTCACCATTCACCAGCACCTACCCTTGGTGAATTACGTTGATACCTGGCAACCCCCAATTGGCTGCGCCCACATAGGCACCACTGCACCAATTGGCGCACCAAATGGCACAGCAGCGCGCCATTTGCGCACCCCTTACATATAATTAGCACCAGCAATCAACCCACAACCTCACAAACCAATTCTCCTACTTCCCTCTTCATCAAGTAAATTGTGCAAGCCCCGGTACACGGGTTACTACAGTTGTGGCCATGATTAGGATTACGGTTAGGAGAAGTAGAATCGAGCGAAGACGAAGAACTGGAACCTTGGGCTTGTGAGGGTAAGATGGACATGAAATTCTTGGAGAACACAGAGAGAGAGAGATAGAGAGGAGGTGTTCGCTGCTTTGGAGCCAAACGGACTGTGGCGTTTGTGGGTTTTTACCAAACCAATTAAAAAAAAAGAAAAAAAAAGAAGAAAAGAGCTTTGCGAAGCTAACACCTCGATTTTCTTATATCTTATAGCCCTTTTGAATCTGCAAAGCCAAATTCGGCAACAACAATATCAACAATCACCCAATTAGAAACTAGGTACCAAACCCCCAAAGAACAGAGGAAGACAAAGGAAGAAGAGGTCCGACGAAACCTACCTGGCGGCAGCAGCGTGGCTCCTCGTCGCATCCACGCAAGTGCTCCTCGTCGTGCACCAGGTCCTCCCTTCAATTGCAGCGGCGACGGCGTCGGGGAAGGGGAGAAGAAAGCAAGGTGGTGGTGGCGACAACTGAACCCAAGGAGTGGCGGCGATTTGTAAAGCAGAAGGGGAAACAAGAGGTGGCGGCCTAGGCTCGGTTGTGGGTGTGGCTCAGGTTAGTAGCCGGGTTGTGGGTGTTGACGGAGGTTGCTGTAGTGGCCCGGTGTTGACGGAGGTTGCTGTGGTGTTTGATGATGGTGGAGGGTGGCAGTCCGGCAGTGGTGGTGCTTGGGCGACCTTGTACCCGGTGATTCGGTGAAGAAGAGGGGGACGACGTTGGGCGGCGAGGATGAGGAGGGGCGAGGAGCATGGGGGAGGAGGAAGAAAAAAAAAGAGAGAAAAAAAAAGAAGAGAAAAAAAGGGCAGCGAGAAGGAGGAGGAAGAAGAAAAAGAAAAGAGAAAAAAAAGGAGAAAAAAAAAGAAGAGAAGAAAAAAGGACGACGGGACTTTATCTTTTTATCTTTTTATTTTTTTACTTTTTTATATTTTTTACTTTTTATTTTTTGTTTGAATTTTATTTAATTTTATGTGGATATAAATTTAATGGAAAAAATGGACGGGCAGGATTAAAACACGTGGCGTCAATCTATGGCTTCCGTTAGTACAACTGACGGAACCCATGGGCACATAGACGGAAGCACCAATTGGAACGAAATTGGGAATTCAGATGGTGAATTGACGAAAAAAAAATTCGAATGGTGATTGAAAAATAAACCTAAATTCAGGGGTCCTAACATAATTAACCCGTTAAATTCTCGTGCTGCCCAACTGATATTGGACATCAAACCATCAAACCCCTCTCTATTCTCTCTCTAAGACCTATCTTAGGAGGATAAACTAGTACACAAAATTAGAGATTATTTAACATTTTTTTATTTCTTTCAATGCTATAGTGGTGGAAATGAGCCAACCCCAAAAACCAAAAAAGCCCACCTAGTCAACAATGCAATCCTTACAGTGATGGGCTGACATGTGCTGCAATTCAATTTTATAAAATAACCTTTTTCATGTGTGTCATTTATGTCCCACCAATTTTTTTTACCTTTCATGACTATAATTAGTTATCAACACTGATAATAAACTCATGAAATATGGACCGTCCGATGTGGACATAAAGCAGAGTTGTTGGACAGCTTAGGGACCTGTCAAACCCATTCAGGTAGGCCCATATCTAGAGGAATGGTGGGCCATCTCTCCTCTCCCGTGAGCCTATAAAATGTTGGGACCCACATGCCTAAACTTATCAACCCCCACAACACAAAATCTTAAAAAACTTTTTCCACATACTAAATAAATCCATGTTTATTAATTTTATGTTACCCCAAAACAAAGACCAAGACATATTATTAATATATTATTATCTCGTAGAAAAGGACTTATTATTATCGTTTTTTTCCTACAAATCCAGATTCAACTTTAGACAGTTTTTTACGTGGGATGAGTCTCTCTCAATAACAAATTTTTGTGAAATCAAGAATTTCAACTCAAAATCTACATGTTTATCTAAAAAAAAAAAACTCAAAATCTACACTTAAATACAATTGCTTACCACTATCCATCCATGGGGTGTGCGAGAATTATATAACATTCAACATTATTTATTTACTCAAATTCACTATGATTTTGTGCTAACAAAGTGTAATTTTCCTTGAGAGAGAGAGAGAGGAAAAAAAAAAAGACTTTGCAAAAATTTGTGTTTCAGATTTTGTAGTGTGTGGAAATTTAGAAGAATCCAGCATCAACCCACCTCGTCAAGCAATCTATCTTAATCAACAAAGTCCAGAAGTTTTTATTTTTTATTTTGGCTCGAAATGGACAAGAATGGTTTTAAACTTTAGTTGCCTAACAAAAAGTTGCAGCAACAGTTGCAAGCACTAAGACATAGAGAAAGGAATTAGCCAGGCAAGCCCACCACCATCATCCCCCACTCCTTTCCTTCCCCCTCCTGGCATTGGCAAAAGAGAATACAAAGAAGATCAACCACCATAACAACAGTTACATATACACATTACATTTGTGATAGACATGTGAGTGTGACACTACGTTTTTTAGTGAGAGAAAGAAAAAAAAAAATATGATAGCATGCTTTGTCGGCCATTAGAGCTTCAGGGAAGAGCCCTTCAATCCACAGAAAAAGAGTTATCATTTCACTGTTTTTGTTCCCATATCTCTCAAATATAATACCCAAAAAGCCAAAAAAAAAAAAACCGTTTCTTTTATTTGGGTTCAATGCACTTTTGTTAGTCGTTTGGTTTGTTTAAAAGGCTGAGCGGGGGGAAGAGGAGAGAGAGAGAGAGAGAGAGAAGGGGGTTAAAAGGGATCTCTTTTGGGTGCAAAATCTTGTGCCTTTAGATCCAGTGGTTCCCACCATTTGTGCCAAAAGGTGAACTGGGTCTGCTCTGGTGTTGTGTGTGCTGATGATTCCCGAGTTCCATGGTTTCTTTGGCTCTGTGCTCTCGAGGTGTCAGTCGCAAGAATTGGTGCAGCTGTTGCTTTTACTATCTTTTCTTTGACGAGTAATTGATTATTTACAGGTATGTCTCTATCTCACTATTCTTTTCTCTCTTGAAGCTGTTGAGTTATTTCTGCGTTTGATTTTGTTTGTTTTCACTGTACTGTTTAAGTTGTTTGATTTTTGAACTTTGGTTGATATCATATGACCATTTTGGCTTCTTCGGTTTGTAAATAATAAAGTTATCGACTTGTAGAGTGCTTTTCTAGTCGATTGATTGCTTGTGGCTTTCTGCTTGTTTCTCTTTTTCATTGGAACTCTAGAGGTGGTTAAGCGGCATCATAT
Organism: Turnera subulata; assembly: GCA_028386065.3. Taxonomy (NCBI): domain Eukaryota; kingdom Viridiplantae; phylum Streptophyta; class Magnoliopsida; order Malpighiales; family Passifloraceae; genus Turnera; species Turnera subulata. The sequence continues at coordinate 67,000 of JAKUCV010003180.1, read as the reverse complement.
TTTGGAATAATTGTGGTTATTGTGTTGTGACTGTTTTATACAGGCACCTAAGTTCTTCGTGTAGCGACACTCATAGCGCTTGCTGTGATAACTAGTTATTCAGTAGATGGTAGTTGCGTACGAATTCCATGCATAGTAAACTGTTCTCCTATATAGTGTCCTGGCAAGAAGAATTTGGAAAATCAATTCAAGTTTCAATTGTATAATATTGTGGTACTACCATTTTGGCGAATGTTGTGTAATCATGACTTTGGTTCCTTGAGGAATTGTTGGTCTGAATTGGCTATCTTATGGCGTATGCAGGGTGCTGAATGTTCAAAGCATGATGATTCTTTGTTCAAACTGAAGGAAGGATATTAAATTGGTAATATAGATAAATGAGTATCCCAGAAGTGCAATTTGCTGGATGTCTGCTGGTTGCAGCCCTTTTGGTTTGTACTACAGACGGCTTGAATTCTGAAGGGAACTACCTCCTAGAGCTGAAGAGTGGGTTCACCGATGAATTCAATCATCTGGCAAACTGGAAGTCCACAGATCAAACACCATGTGGTTGGACTGGTGTGAATTGCACTTCAGATTATGAACCCTCCATCTTCTCTCTTAATCTGAGCTCACTGAATCTTTCTGGGACTGTTAGCCCTAGTATTGGCTATTTGGTGAACCTGATATATCTTGATCTGGCTTACAACCAATTCACTGGAGATATTCCTACCACTATTGGAAATTTCTCCAGGTTGCAATTTCTCTATTTGAATGATAATCAGTTTAGTGGGAAAATTCCTGCTCAGCTGGGAAACTTGTCTTCTCTTAGACGTTTGAACATATGCAATAACAGAATTTCTGGTTCTCTTCCTGAGGAGTTTGGGAATCTTTCCCTGCTGGTTGAGTTTGTGGCCTACACAAACAATCTGACTGGTCCACTACCCCGTTCTATAGGCAATCTCAAGAATCTCCAAACGTTTCGAGCAGGGCAGAATGGAATTTCTGGCAGTATTCCAGCTGAAATAGCTGGATGTCAAAGCTTGACAGTGCTTGGTCTTGCACAAAATAGCCTTGGAGGGGAGTTGCCAAAGGAAATGGGGATGCTTGGTAACTTGACTGATTTAATTTTGTGGGAAAACCAACTCTCAGGGTTTATGCCAAAGGAGCTTGGGAATTGTACAAATCTTCAGACAATTGCCTTGTATGCAAATGATCTTGTGGGACCAATACCAGCGGAGATAGGGAACTTGAGGTTTTTGGACAAGTTGTACCTCTACAGGAATAGGTTGAATGGAACCATTCCTAGAGAAATAGGGAATCTTTCAATGGCAACAGAAATTGATTTCTCAGAGAATTTTTTGACAGGTGAAATACCCTCTGAGTTCAGTAAGATTAAGGGTCTAACACTGCTGTACCTTTTCCAGAACCAGCTTTCTGGTATGATACCAAACGAGCTTAGCAGCCTGATGAACTTGACAAAGCTCGACCTTTCAATAAATTCCCTCACTGGTCCTATTCCTTTTGGTTTTCAATATTTGAGGCAAATGCTTCAGCTGCAACTCTTTGGAAACTCTCTTAGTGGTCGCATTCCTCAGGGCCTAGGACTGTATAGCCGACTTTGGGTGGTTGATTTTTCAGAAAATGATCTGACAGGAAGAATACCTCCTCATCTTTGTCGACATTCTAATCTGATTTTGTTGAATCTGGAGTCCAACAGGCTTTATGGAAATATTCCATCTGGGATCTTAAACTGCAAACCGTTGGTACAACTTCTTCTGGCTGGAAACAGGTTCACTGGTAGTTTTCCATCAGAGGTGTGCAAGTTGGCAAACCTTTCTGCTATAGAATTAGACCAAAACTTATTTAGTGGTCCAATTTCTTCAGAGATTGGGAACTGCCGAAAGTTGCAGAGGTTTCATATTGCAAATAATTACTTTACTTCTGAGTTGCCCAAGGAAATTGGAAATCTTTCAGAACTTGTGAACTTCAATGTGTCATCTAATTTTCTCACAGGTCCAGTTCCGCCTGAAATAGTTAACTGCAAGAAGCTTCAAAGACTTGATCTCAGCCATAATAGGTTTGTGAGTGCTTTACCAGATGAGATTGGAACTCTGCTGCAGTTGGAGATCTTCAAGCTTTCAGAAAACAAGTTCTCTGGAGATATACCTTCTGCTTTGGGAAATCTCTCACATCTAATTGAATTGCAGATGGGTGGCAACTCATTTTCTAATGAAATTCCTCCTGAGCTGGGCTTCCTGTCAGGTTTGCAGATTGCAATGAATCTCAGTTTTAATAATCTCACTGGAAGCATACCACCGGAGATTGGTAATCTCTATTTACTTGAATATCTCCTGCTGAACAACAATCATTTGACTGCTGGGATTCCCAGAACATTTGAAAATCTGTCGAGTCTACTGGGTTGCAACTTCTCATACAATAATCTTACTGGGCCTTTACCTTCGATACCACTATTTCAGAACATGGAAATTAGCAGCTTCATGGGAAATAAGGGGCTTTGTGGGGGGCCACTTGGGAACTGCAATGCAGATACACAATCTGATCCTGTTCCTACTTCAGAAGGGATGGTTGCTCGTCGTGGTAGAATCATCACAATTGTTGCAGCTGTGGTTGGTGGGGTTTCTTTCATACTAATTGTGGTAATATTGCATTTCATGAGGCGTCCACCTGAGACTGTTCCTTCCCACGATAGGGAGATTCTTACAGAGTCAGATATCTACTTTCCTCCAAAGGAGGGATTCACTTTTGAAGATTTGGTTGAGGCCACAAACAATTTTGATGACAGCTATGTTGTAGGAAGGGGAGCTTGTGGTGTAGTATATAAAGCAGTTATGCCATCTGGGAAAACTATTGCTGTGAAAAAGCTAGCATCTAACAGAGAGGGGAGTAACATTGAGAATAGTTTTCGGGCTGAAATTCTGACTCTTGGAAAGATTAGGCACCGGAATATTGTGAAGCTTTTTGGTTTCTGCTATCACCAGGGTTCAAACTTACTTCTTTATGAGTACATGGCTAGGGGTAGCTTGGGTGAACTGCTTCATGGTCCTTCTTGTGGCTTGGATTGGCCAACACGGTTCATGATTGCTCTTGGAGCAGCTGAAGGTCTTGCTTACTTGCACCATGACTGCAAACCAAGGATTATTCACCGTGATATAAAGTCCAACAATATCCTACTTGATGACAATTTTGAAGCCCATGTTGGTGATTTTGGTTTGGCAAAAATCATTGACATGCCTCAATCGAAATCAATGTCAGCAATTGCAGGATCATATGGATATATTGCACCTGGTAGGCTATTCTTTCCCATGGCTAATCTAAATATGATAATCACTTTGTGAACACTATACTTTACGTTTTCTGACCTTATCATTTATTCTTTAAGTTGTAGCCTCTTGGGACTCTAGGCTATAGGCATTTAAAACAGAAGATCTGTTTACTCAACTTTTATGGTTGCTAATTCAGTTTCTAATTATTGTGCAAAAAAAAAATAAAAAAATCAGCAGAACACGCACTCACCCTAATTGACATATGTACAGAGACATAAACCATGTGCATACACACCAACCATGTGAACAATCAGATGCATGCATACTTTTCACTAAGACAGACACAGAGTAGAAATAACCATTTTCTTACATGATGTCCCATGATTCTGTCTTCCTTTTCAGCTACATATATGTGTATTGTCACAAAGACCAAGAATTCTTCCCATTTTATTACTGGAACTCATTGATTGCTCTACTTGAAAATTAAATAATGAATCCAAGTATTCTCACATAAATGTCAAATTCCTCCTATTACTCACGAGATTGTGATCTGCCATAGTCATTTCTCAGTTTTGAGATCAATGTTTTACTCTGGCGAGCTTGATGTCTTATCTAAATCTCAGTTTGGTTTCATATGAGTGACCAGTACTGTGCTTTAACATTAAAAATATGAAAAAAGCAATGGGCTGTAGGTCTGAGAAACGGTACACCATATTTTTCTCCATCTCTTTTTCTCCACTCACTTTTGTGTTTGCGTCCCAGAGTCTTTCCTTTTCTATTATCTGTAGATGAAAGTCTTTGGCTACAGAGTTTTTACACACCATCTTTTCTTATTGCAGAATACGCATACACAATGAAGGTTACAGAAAAATGCGACATATATAGCTATGGAGTCGTTCTATTGGAGTTGCTAACTGGAAAAACTCCTGTGCAGCCATTAGAACAGGGAGGAGATCTTGTTACAGTTGTGAGACATTTTGTAAGGGACCATTCACTGACATCTGAGATACTTGACGGTAGATTAAACCTTGAAGATGAAGGCTTGGTTGATCACATGATCACTGTCTTGAAAATTGCTCTACTCTGCACAAGTCTGTCACCTTTCGATCGGCCATCGATGCGGGAAGTTGTAGTGATGCTCATAGAGTCCAATGAGCAAGGAGGGAACTTTATTCCATCTCCTACATACGATTTTGAGCAGAAAGATGATGTTACATTAAAGTAGGTGACAAAAATCCCACTTTTTTTAACTGAGATGATTCTTTTGGTGCTGATTCTTTTCTCATATTATTTGCGAAAGCAAATGCTGATGTCATGTAGGTTTTTTCACAAGAAAAAAGTGGTCACTGAATTCCTTATATGGTTTATGGGGGGTAGTTGATGTCATTACTCTCCAATTCTGTATTTCGTACAGTATAGTGTAATTCTGTACAGATAGGAATACCCCCTTATACATGTATCATAAGAAATGCAAGAAGCAGAATCTGATGATTACTCACTCATTTGATGCAGTTGGAATTATTATATTCTGAAAAAGTGCATATAATAGGTTCTCTATACATCATCCAGTTGAGCATTACGATACAAGAGAGTGATTCTTACCATCCATTTTACTAAACCTTTGTTTTCTTTTCTTTATTGTTTTGTGTTACTGCATATGAGAGACAGAGCCTTCACTTGGGTTTGTAAGCACTAGTTTTCTAGTATTTGTTTCGCTGGTGAGAAATTAGCACTGGTTATTTTCTGTTTTCTTTTTCATGGGCAAGAGAGTAAGGAAAAGCAGTTCTTATTTCAAATTGAGAAACCAGTTTACTTATTCAGCTCGACACGAACTCAACCTATGAACACGAATTGTCAGGTCTATTCAGGCTCGGTTTATATAAATTTAATTAAGTTCATGCTTCGCTCGTGTTTGTCTTGAGCCTAAGTACTAAGTTCAAGATCTGCTTGTGAAAGATTTTAAGTCTAGGGTTAAAAACTATTACAAAAAAATATGCCTACAAAAACAAAACAAAATGAAGGGTTAAAATTTAAAACTATTAAAAAATGCAAAAGAAAAAAACAAGAGGTACCCATTGTGGGTATGCTATGGTTATACTCTAACAAGATAAGTACTCCTCTTCCTTTTTGGTAGTGGCAAAACCCACATATTAATCTTATAACTTCCAAAAATTATTTCATTTTTTTTTTGGGAGAATGTGATTATGCCTAGGGTTTCTATTAATCAAAACATATATACACCATTACAGTCTAGGGTTTGGATCTCCCTTTACATCAGCTTGCATGTGTGATAAAATAAAAGTAGGAGGGGTATATAAAATAGTAACCCCCTGCTAAAATAAAAAATCTGATGCGCGATGGCATCAACGACATCGGCACAATGGTTAGCTTCTCTCTATATGTGCTTCAAACTAACATACCAATCCCCTTGAATTAATCCTCTAATCTCAAAGACCAGCGTAGGCAAAAAGTGTTGATCTTCCTCACTTAAATTAACCATATCTACAACTACTTGTGCATCAATTTCTGCTTCAACGTGCCTGAAACCCAAATCCAGGCTAGTTCCAATATAGCTTTTAGGCCCCACAGCTCTGCTTGACTTGCTGAGCAGATGTCGATATTATGAGCCACTCCACCTAACCATTCCCCATCTGATCCACGAATTAATCCCCCAGCAGATGCCTGCCCATTATCTCTGTACACTACCCCATCAAAGTTAACCTTAACTGCATAAGGTGGTGGTAGCATCCATTGGACAAATCTCGAACCCTCCTTCAAACCCATCAAGGGTTTTAGTAAATCCTGCTCCTCTGCCCACATGATCTCCTTAGCCTTAATCAAAGCAATTCGGTCAGGATTCTAGATTGTGGTGGGTTGTTTTGAAAAGACAAAGTCATTCCTCCACTGCCAGAGGAGATTGCAAGCAGCCACAAAAATAATGTCTCACTCTAGCCCATCGGCCATGGATAGTGGAGATCTAGAATTAGTATCAATCCGCTGTTGTAAGTTACTACAATTAAAATCCAAAATCTCTGATGGAATCCGCATAAACCTCCATAGCTTTGTTGCTATCGGACAATCTCTCATGATGTGTAAGATTGTCTCTTCCACATTTTGGGCAGCTGCTACTCACTGCCAGACCTCTGCAGTTTCACTGAGCATTCGTCATGAGTCTGTCCCTGTACATTAGCCATAAAAAGCTTCTAAGCCTCTAAGGGCCCCTCCAATGCCATATCCACTCCCATGACTTATCTGACTGAGGCTAGTTGTCCGATTCTAGGAACTCATACGCAGACTTAGTAGTTAATCTGCCATGTCCAGAGGAGGCCAACAAATACGATTTGGTCCTTTGGATATGCTAGGGGCGCAGATCACCCTGATCTCCTGAAATGCACTACCAGGCAGCACACCCCCAAAATTGTTCCAATCCCAATCCTCTGAGGTAGTGGTATAAGAACTGACTCGCTCATCCGTTTGTAGAGGTGGGATGGGTGAGGATATCAAGTTCATCAATGGGCCATTAGGGATCCATTTATCCTTCCAAAACCTGACTGAATCTCCATCTCCTATTCTCCACTCTAGGCACTTAAACACTGAGACCTATACTGTGGAAGCCCGTACCCCCAATTTAATAAAATAAAATATTTAATGGAAAAGAGTTACCAAAATACTCTTTAAAACCCGGGGTACAAAAACCGACGCTTCGGCATACAAACATTTTCCATGAAAATGTATTAACAATGAGATGTCATAAAAATAAACGAGATCAACCGGCTTAACAAATAATAAGCCATCACGGCATCACGCCGACATAATATCACAAATCAACTCCGGCTAACTGCCAATATAAAGATAAAACATTTATGACATCTCGAGTTATTTGTCATGCAGCGGAAGATAAAATAATAATAAAATCAGTGTAGAAAAATAACATGCATATGGCCCTATGGATCCCACCAAGAGATAATGCACAACTACCTGCTGAAGTGACTGCGTCTGATCTCCGAGTCGAGGGTATAAGTGAGTCTGCACGCTAACTAAAGTCTGAAAAACAACGGTGGCGATTATGTGAGTCGCCTACTCAGTGAACATTAAAAGTCTAAATATACATGAAAGTGAAGTCATGCTCTACCACTGAAAACTCTCAAGTGGCCGCTAGCTACCTGAGGGTGCACTCAGACACACCTAACCGGTGCAAGTCTTCCAGGGGTGCACCTACATCCCCTGGGCATGCTAAACAGCATAACGTGACCCGAGGTACCCAACCCTCCTCGGGGCTACCAACCGACACCACAGTAGAATTTAGTATTTTATTCTTAATTACACCTTGATATTTCTGTTTGAAGTACATTATGTCTTTCAGGGAAGTGTGTATGTGCCCCTGTAACATCTGGGCCTTCGGCCCATAACCACATACTATTACGGTTCAGATACATTATGTCTTGCAGGGATGTGTGCACTGTAAGTGTCCCTGTCTCATCCGGGCCTGCGGCCCATAACCATACATCATCACAAAAGTGTTTTACATGTTATACTTCATAACAGTTTTCATGAAGAAATTTAGACATATGAGATCAATCAAGCATACAATTCCAAATATTGCATGTAGCAAACAAGGCAAGTAAACAAACAAACCACACCAACATGCATTCACAAAACATATACATAAAGACTTGTAATGTCACCTCAAAATGCGGTTTATGACTTCTCCCCGATCCGAGTCTACAGCTCCCGGGGTATCTCCCGTGCCTGAATACCGGCACATAATATAATCACTAAACCAATTTTAAGAATAAACTTATATGTATGCTAAGATATACTCTAATCGAGTAACCCCCGACTCTAACTTCCGATATAAGATTTCCGGGCCTAAGTCCAAAAGGATATTTTCTTCTTCATAACTCCATCAATTAAGGATCTAAGGTTCGTCGGTTTAAGTTCGCTAACAATTCTCGGGCCTAAAGCCTACTAAATCCTTAATCACAAATTCCGGGCCGTGGGCCCACTTCCTTAGGTTCATATTATTATTGATCATGTAATTGGGCTTCAACCCGTTCTTAACATCCGTGAGTCTAGTTTCCCGTGATTAAGTCCTAAGTCCGTATTTTAGGTCCAATTAAATATCCTAAGCTTCAAATTGAGGTTATTGGGCCTGGGCTCGGTTTTTCCCTAAAAATCGTCCTAAGGTCGTTTCCGAGCCCAAGGGTTATCGGCCTATGATCTATTCGTGTCGGTAAGTCTTCCCGGCCACACACTCTTTTCTCTCCGCTCTCGGAAATCCACAATTCACCAAATATATCAATGTAAATATGTTTCGGTAAATAAAATTCCAAAATTTGATTACATGGTATAACCGAGATAAATCTTAGACAATTACCGTCTAACACTCGTAAAAACGAGAATTCTCGTCCGCCGGCAGAACCCGAGTCTTTGCCGGAAAAGTTCCGAGCCTTCGCCGGAACAGTGCACCTACGCCGGATTCCGGTCAAGTCCTCGCCGGAAAATACCACGGTAATCTGTCCAAACCCAGAACGATCACAAATCGACACTCAACTCAATACAATCTATTAACAAACTCAAGAATAAAGTCCAGGTCGCTGGAGCACTTACCGGAAAAAAAAAATGGAATCTACTCAAACCCGCCGGAAACAACAATACAACAATCTGACCCACCAAATCGCCTCTGCCCGACCACCACGCATCCCCTGCAACCGACAGCCCTCAACAACGCAACCCACATACTCGCCGCCATGAACCACCAACCGCAACTAGCAACGGCGGCAGTGACATCAACCCCATCACGAACCCGAACACAGACCCGCCTCAAACAACCACCACCAAGCTCCACACCCAATGAACAGCACAACAAACCCATTCAATTCAAAATCCATCAATCAACGATCCACAAAACGTGAAGAAACAAAGAAAGCGAAAAGAAAGGGAGAAGAAGGCGTCTGTGGCTTACCCATTACCGAGGCAGCTCGGTGACAACCCCACCAAATCCGGCAGCCTCCAACTCGACCCGAGGCAACACAGGAACCAACAGCAGGCCTCACTCCGGCCAACCACGCCACCAACGAACCCAACCTGCACCCGACATCCTCTTGTCGACACCCCGCAAGCCCACTCAGGCGACGGCGACTCCTCGCAACCACGCACAGGTATTGCTCGTCGCGGCCACTGGCGCCGGTTCTGGTCTCGCTCTCTCTCGGCTGCGGCGGTGGCGACGAATGCGACTGAGCCCCGACCTGAGTACGAGCTACCGCTCCTGTCCCAACCTCCCCCGACTGCCCTCTCGTGTGAAAGCTGGCAGATGGCGGCGACGGGTTAGAAAACCCGAAAATGGAGAAGGGAGGAAGAGGAAAGAAATAGATGAAGAAGAAGAAGAAAAGAAGAGAAGGGGTGAAGATGGTGGAGAATCTAGTCGTTGAGGGAGGTAGTGGCAGACAGAGACGTTGTGGGGGAAGACATGGCCGTTGGGGCGGCGGCGGCAAGTGGAGAAGGAACGGAAAAAAGAAAACGAAAGTGAAAGAAAAGAAGAGGAGGAAAAAGAAGAAGGGAAGGAAGGCTTTTAGGGTTGGCCGGCCAGCCCCGAAACGACGTCGTTTCGGGCTGAGGCGCGGTCAACCCACTTCAGTCAACCTTCTTTTTTTTTTTTTTTTTTTCAAAACACCAAAACGACGTAGTTTTAAATGAACCACGCTAAACCTCTCGTTTAGTCCCGATCTCGACTTCGTTTCCCACGGAACCCGAACTATGAACAATACCGACTTAGAATTGACATTCTCATGGCAAAATAATTTATTTCCCCAACTAAGACTCGGTAATACCTCAAGGGTAAAATCGGAATAAATTTCCGAAAATTCTGAAAATTTAAATTATAGAATCCGGGGCGTTACAGTTCTACCCCACTTAAAGAAATTTCGTCCTCGAAATTCAATCATCGAGTCCGTAGGTCCTACCACGATAGGGTTCTGGTATTCTCCACCAGGTGTCCGATCCTATTGCGAGATGTCGCTTATACCCTTAAGCGGTGTTTCTCCTGTCTATAAAAACCGTACCTCTGAGTTGAGAACTCACTCACAACTATGGACTCACCACTAAGATCCCGTACTACCTCGGACTCAGAGGACAATAGTTATATCGGTGGTAGAGCTTTCCCGACAAGCTCCGATGAGGAACCTCCAAAGAAGCGGTTCAAGACCAAGATCGTCGGTCTGAAGGAGCATATGGTGATTCCTCCAAAACGGCGAAAGAAGCGTGTAGTCAAGGAAGGACCTTCCGGTAACAAAGATGCAAAAGATAGGAAAGGCAAGGCCACAGCTGAGTCCAGCACACCTCTGCAGATAATGAAGCAACTGGACACTTCACTGAAGAAGGTCCACACTGCAGTGATGCAAATGGAACTGGCCTACATGGGACTCTCTTCTCAGGTCGCGAATATACAGAAACTTGTAACCGATCTGAAACATCATGTAACTCCGTAGAGTGCTTTTCCTTTTGCTGTAATAGTTTCGAAATCAATAAAATAAGCTTTCTTCTTAAATCCAAACTCTTATATTACGATATTTCATTTTAAATAGATTAAATCCAGCAATAAGGTATGAAATTAATCATAATGAAATTATAAACGAACTAAAACTCGTTTAATACGGTCAAAACATTAAGAGATTATAACAAAGCAAGTTCCCATATTCGGTGCCCTAGATCGATCGTGAACATCCTCGATCCTGAAAACGTATCGTACACTGTTAACGGTGACGTCTGTTAGCCTCGTGAAAAAAAATACCCGTTAACTGGCAAGGCGATGATCACGGGAGCATCCTGTGTCCCTCGAAAGACACGTTACCCACTTGTTCACAATTGTCCGTATGAGCCAAAAACGTCTGTCTCGTCTCGCATCTCTCCGCGCTGTCCGACAGCTATAAGCTGGTCACATACGCACTCTACTCGAGGTGTGGTCCACACGGTTTAGCCACAATGGTCACGAGTGTATGTGACAAAGGATGTAGGAACAAGTCTTAGGGAGACCAATTTGAAGTAGCCCGGGAAATTGAAAATTTTCAAGGTAGAGAAAGACAGATAACCTCTGGCATTTATTGCCCGAACAGCAAACACATAGCGTGTCGTAGCAATAAATGAGGCAACGGTAAAATTTCAAAACGCGGTAACTTGAAATTTGAACGTAATAAACACGCTCCTCCTAAGGTTATAAAAGACGGTAGAATGAGGAGTAAGTTATCCCAAGCATTTTAAAGCAATCTTACGCCCAGACTAAGAATCCTCAAAACTCCAGAAAACCAAACACCTATACGCCCAATACACAATGCCTGCCCCATCATCCGTTTTCTTTGTCGAGGGTGCCAACCTCGGCAGAAGAAACCGATTGGCCTACAGTATGGTCAATGAACGTGCCGAAGAACTACCAAACGAGCTCGGCAGGATGCCCCGACTAGTCTTCGTCGACGAGCTATACTCCTCGCGATTCTTTGTCACCCCAATGGAAGAGGTGATCTATCTGGAGGATCGCGGCACGCTGAGGACGTCCTACTACGGATCGGCGAATACCGTAATGTTCTTCATCTCCGACAGGCTTCAGGAATTCAACCTGGAGTCTACTTGCCAGACGGTGGAACAAGGCGCATACTACCAGCTTGTGATGACGGCTCAGAGCGTACCCAGAATGACGCGCTTACCCCCAACTTGGCCAAAGGTACGGCTGCTGGTTTGGAATTGCAGGGGAGTTGCAAGGCGCGCTCAAGAATTCTCACGTACGCTGAGGGACTTGAAGAACCCGTACAAGCCGAATATGGTCCTTCTGACGGAGACGCAATGGCAACCTCGGGACGACCACGGTCTCATCCCTCTCCGTTTCCCTCAAGCTAACCGGTTCGAGATCCCTGGCCAGCGTGACAGAGGTGGTATGTGGCTCTCGTGGAGCGACAGGGTCACGGTCAACATCAACAGCGATGCCAACAGCTTCCGCGTCAACGTCGTCCCGAACCGTTAGGTGTCTTTTCCTTTTAAATAAAATATCACAATCGTTGTAATATTTCCCTTTGTATTTCCAGTATTATCAGTATTAATAGTATCTGTATTTCGCTTATTTATGGCTTAAATTCCGCTTATATGAATGCTCCTTGAAGCAAACATTAACATCTTCCATTTATTAAAATTCATCTTATCCTTCAGCATTGTGCATGTCTTGCGGTGGATCCATAATAATGCCTATATGAATGCAAACAAGTCAAAACACGTTTTTTTTTTTTTTTTTTTTTGGAAATTATCAATCTGAAACAGGCTTATGCACAGGGAAAATCACTTTGAAAACCCAAAGATCTGAAGCCCGCTCCGCTACCAACTGTGGAAGCCCGTACCCCCAATTTAATAAAATAAAATATTTAATGGAAAAGAGTTACCAAAATACTCTTTAAAACCCGGGGTACAAAAACCGACGCTTCGGCATACAAACATTTTCCATGAAAATGTATTAACAACGAGATGTCATAAAAATAAACGAGATCAACCGGCTTAACAAATAATAAGCCATCACGGCATCACGCCGACATAATATCACAAATCAACTCCGGCTAACTGCCAATATAAAGATAAAACATTTATGACATCTCGAGTTATTTGTCATGCAGCGGAAGATAAAATAATAATAAAATCAGTGTAGAAAAATAACATGCATATGGCCCTATGGATCCCACCAAGAGATAATGCACAACTACCTACTGAAGTGACTGCGTCTGATCTCCGAGTCGAGGGTATAAGTGAGTCTGCACGCTAACTAAAGTCTGAAAAACAACGGTGGCGATTATGTGAGTCGCCTACTCAGTGAACATTAAAAGTCTAAATATACATGAAAGTGAAGTCATGCTCGTAGGGTGAGTAGCTCACGAGCACATGTACAGCATACAAGCAAATCAGAATCACACACCATCACATAAATGTTTTATTGTATTATAGCTCGTATTGTTTGAGCTCAATGCGTTATCTTATTGTTATCATTATTATTATTTTTATTATTATGGGCCCTCTACTGTGAGTCAAGTCTCGGTAGCGCATCTGATCAGATCAGGGTGTGAAACCCAAAAGTCGAACCTCAGAAGGGGTAGATTCTGAGGCCAAAAACCACTGAAAACTCTCAAGTGGCCGCTAGCTACCTGAGGGTGCACTCAGACACACCTAACCGGTGCAAGTCTTCCAGGGGTGCACCTACATCCCCTGGGCATGCTAAACAGCATAACGTGACCCGAGGTACCCAACCCTCCTCGGGGCTACCAACCGACACCACAGTAGAATTTAGTATTTTATTCTTAATTACACCTTGATATTTCTGTTTGAAGTACATTATGTCTTTCAGGGAAGTGTGTATGTGCCCCTGTAACATCTGGGCCTTCGGCCCATAACCACATACTATTACGGTTCAGATACATTATGTCTTGCAGGGATGTGTGCACTGTAAGTGTCCCTGTCTCATCCGGGCCTGCGGCCCATAACCATACATCATCACAAAAGTGTTTTACATGTTATACTTCATAACAGTTTTCATGAAGAAATTTAGACATATGAGATCAATCAAGCATACAATTCCAAATATTGCATGTAGCAAACAAGGCAAGTAAACAAACAAACCACACCAACATGCATTCACAAAACATATACATAAAGACTTGTAATGTCACCTCAAAATGCGGTTTATGACTTCTCCCCGATCCGAGTCTACAGCTCCCGGGGTATCTCCCGTGCCTGAATACCGGCACATAATATAATCACTAAACCAATTTTAAGAATAAACTTATATGTATGCTAAGATATACTCTAATCGAGTAACCCCCGACTCTAACTTCCGATATAAGATTTCCGGGCCTAAGTCCAAAAGGATATTTTCTTCTTCATAACTCCATCAATTAAGGATCTAAGGTTCGTCGGTTTAAGTTCGCTAACAATTCTCGGGCCTAAAGCCTACTAAATCCTTAATCACAAATTCCGGGCCGTGGGCCCACTTCCTTAGGTTCATATTATTATTGATCATGTAATTGGGCTTCAACCCGTTCTTAACATCCGTGAGTCTAGTTTCCCGTGATTAAGTCCTAAGTCCGTATTTTAGGTCCAATTAAATATCCTAAGCTTCAAATTGAGGTTATTGGGCCTGGGCTCGGTTTTTCCCTAAAAATCGTCCTAAGGTCGTTTCCGAGCCCAAGGGTTATCGGCCTATGATCTATTCGTGTCGGTAAGTCTTCCCGGCCACACACTCTTTTCTCTCCGCTCTCGGAAATCCACAATTCACCAAATATATCAATGTAAATATGTTTCGGTAAATAAAATTCCAAAATTTGATTACATGGTATAACCGAGATAAATCTTAGACAATTACCGTCTAACACTCGTAAAAACGAGAATTCTCGTCCGCCGGCAGAACCCGAGTCTTCGCCGGAAAAGTTCCGAGCCTTCGCCGGAACAGTGCACCTACGCCGGATTCCGGTCAAGTCCTCGCCGGAAAATACCACGGTAATCTGTCCAAACCCAGAACGATCACAAATCGACATTCAACTCAATACAACCTATTAACGAACTCAAGAATAAAGTCCAGGTCGCTGGAGCACTTACCGAAAAAAATGGAATCTACTCAAACCCGCCGGAAACAACAATACAACAATCTGACCCACCAAATCGCCTCCGCCCGACCACCACGCATCCCCTGCAACCGACAGCCCTCAACAACGCAACCCACATACTCGCCGCCATGAACCACCAACCGCAACTAGCAACGGCGGCAGTGACATCAACCCCATCACGAACCCGAACACAGACCCGCCTCAAACAACCACCACCAAGCTCCACACCCAATGAACAGCACAACAAACCCATTCAATTCAAAATCCATCAATCAACGATCCACAAAACGTGAAGAAACAAAGAAAGCGAAAAGAAAGGGAGAAGAAGGCGTCTGTGGCTTACCCATTACCGAGGCAGCTCGGTGACAACCCCACCAAATCCGGCAGCCTCCAACTCGACCCGAGGCAACACAGGAACCAACAGCAGGCCTCACTCCGGCCAACCACGCCACCAACGAACCCAACCTGCACCCGACATCCTCTTGTCGACACCCCGCAAGCCCACTCAGGCGACGGCGACTCCTCGCAACCACGCACAGGTATTGCTCGTCGCGGCCACTGGCGCCGGTTCTGGTCTCGCTCTCTCTCGGCTGCGGCGGTGGCGACGAATGCGACTGAGCCCCGACCTGAGTACGAGCTACCGCTCCTGTCCCAACCTCCCCCGACTGCCCTCTCGTGTGAAAGCTGGCAGATGGCGGCGACGGGTTAGAAAACCCGAAAATGGAGAAGGGAGGAAGAGGAAAGAAATAGATGAAGAAGAAGAAGAAAAGAAGAGAAGGGGTGAAGATGGTGGAGAATCTAGTCGTTGAGGGAGGTAGTGGCAGACAGAGACGTTGTGGGGGAAGACATGGCCGTTGGGGCGGCGGCGGCAAGTGGAGAAGGAACGGAAAAAAGAAAACGAAAGTGAAAGAAAAGAAGAGGAGGAAAAAGAAGAAGGGAAGGAAGGCTTTTAGGGTTGGCCGGCCAGCCCCGAAACGACGTCGTTTCGGGCTGAGGCGCGGTCAACCCACTTCAGTCAACCTTCTTTTTTTTTTTTTTTTTTTTCAAAACACCAAAACGACGTAGTTTTAAATGAACCACGCTAAACCTCTCGTTTAGTCCCGATCTCGACTTCGTTTCCCACGGAACCCGAACTATGAACAATACCGACTTAGAATTGACATTCTCATGGCAAAATAATTTATTTCCCCAACTAAAACTCGGTAATACCTCAAGGGTAAAATCGGAATAAATTTCCGAAAATTCTGAAAATTTAAATTATAGAATCCGGGGCGTTACATATACATCACAAATTGCCCTCCAAGTATGTGACCCCCTCTTCTTCTCTAACTTTTATAGAATTAGCCCCTCAGTCCTTAAATATTTAGCTCTCATCACTCTGACCCAAAGGGCTTCTGGTCTCGTGGCTAGGGCCCTTGCTAAATTCATAATTAGGGCATTGTTACAAGTCCTTAGACATCGGAGATTCAGCCCACCATAGTTTTCAGGCATGGTGACAGAGTCCCAGTTGACTGGATGCGGTCATCTTTTGGTATCAGTTGAGCCCCAAATAAAATTCCTACATAACTATTCAATTCGATTGCAAACCAAGATAGGGATTTTCATAGTTTGCATAGTGTATATAGGAAGTTCCGCCAACACGGATTGAGTCAAGGTGGTTCTGCCAACAAGAGAAAGGCTCTTAGCTTGTCAGCCACTAAGCCGATTCTGAACTGTCTGGACCAGATGCTGTACTATCTGGTTAGTGACTCGGTCGTTAAGAACTGGTACCCCTAGGTACTTGCCGAGATTAGAGGTCAGTTGGTATCCCAACCCTTGACTCAACCTTCTCGCCAAGGATTCCGGGACATTTTTGGAGCAAAATAGACGGGTCTTAGCTCAGACCCGAGTAGTGGCAGAAATAACTTAGGCATTCAGAAACTACCTCCACCTGATCCGTGCTCGTCTCGGCGAACAACACCAAGTTGTCTGCGAAAAAGGTACGAGACAACAGCGGCCCCCCGACTTAATTGAATTGGATGCCATCAACCCCTCTTCACAGACTCCCCTATGATTTGGCTGAGCTTCTCCATACCCAATACAAATAGGTAGGGGGATAAAGGGTCTCCCTGCCGCAGCCTCCTTGACGGGTGAAAAGCCTCAAAGATCTCATTTTTCTAGCATACCCTGATTCGACTAGTCGTCAGACATCCCATAGTAGCTTTACACATATTCTCAGGTAGCCTCGCATCAATCAAGGTATCTTTTATGAATTCCCATCTCATCTTGTCGTAGGCATTCTCAAGGTCTACCTTTATTGCAAAAAAAAAAACCGTCTGCCCTGACTTCTTCTTCATTGTGTGCATCACCTCTTGGAAGAGGATTATATTGTCGGTGATAAATCTCCCCAGAATGAAGCTTGATTGGGTCGGGGATATAACATCATTGAGTACAGTCTTCAACCTATTTGCAATTATCTTAGATACCATCTTATATGAGATATTACAAAGCCCCAACAGCCTAAATTGCGCCATGGTTTGGGGCGTATCCACTTTCGAAACTGGGGCCAGGATGGTATCGTTTACTCCCTCCTCCCAAGAATACGACTGGAAGAAATTGAAGACCATTCTGCAAAAGGAATCACCAACAACATGCCACTATTTTTGAAAAAACAGGGCATGCATGCCATCAGACCCAAGGGCCTTGAGTGCCCCAATTTAGAAAAGAGTGTCCCTGACTTCCTCCATCGTCACATTGAGATCCAAGCATCTCATCTTGGCTGCTGGAATAGGTGGGAAGAGGCTTTTCAAGGGCATAATTGCCTACAATGGGTTATCATCAGTAAACAGCTCTCGGTAGAAATTACAACAACATTTTTCAACTCTTCTTGATCTGTTTTCCAGCACCCATCCTCATCCTTCAGTGCTAGTACTCTTTTCCGCCTTTTCCTATTCTTGGTGGAAGAGTGGAAGTAAGCCGTATTCCTATCCCCCAATTGAATCCATTTACATCTCGAACGTTGAAACCAATCTATCTCCTTTTGAGCAAGAATTCTATCCAGTTCACAACGGAGATCAATTTCAAGAGAAGATAAGAACTGTGATGCTTTCCTGTCTAGATACTTCTGGATACCTTCCAATCTGGATAATAACTTTCTCTTCATCGCCAGATACCCCCCAGTACGTGTTCTCTGCCAGGGGAGAGCTTCTCAGTAAAACTTGCCAAGGATGAGGACCAGTTGTTTGTGTCTATCCATTGTTGTTGAACAAAATCGTCAAAACCCTCCTGTGAAGTCCATGAGGACTGGAAGTGGAATCTCCCTAGGTGCGGTTGAGACTTGGATTCCCCTCCAATCTGATTAGGAGAGGTCTGTGATCAAAATTCAAAAAGGCAAGTGGAATATCTCTGCATCCGAGAATTTCTCAACCCAAGCCACGTTTTCAATAGCCCGATCCAGTTGCTTCTTAAGCCTTCCTCTCTGCCAAGTGTGAATAGGCCCCGAGAAGCCTGGATTTAATAGCCCCGTGTTTAGTAGCACACCTTAGAACTCCTTCATGCTATAAGAGGGAGATCTTCTCAGACTGGAACTTTCTGAGGAGCATAGAGTGGCGTTAAAATCCCCAGCTAAGAGCTAGGGCTCATTGGTGGTGGAAGAAATAACTTTCAAATTTTGCCACAAAAATTTCCTATTTGTCGCACTTGGACTTCTGTAAACTACTGTTAGCAAAAAGGAGCCTTGTTCATTGCATACTTTCATATGGATGAATTGAGCATGGTTGACCAAGAAATGAATTGAGACTAGTTCTTCCTTCTAGAGTATCCAAATACCCCCTGAGTAGCCTCTTTGATGCAAATCACCTAGGCATGCTTGGAGACTTGGAGAAAGGTGCATGCAAAGGCTATAATCAGGAGCATGGTGATAAAGACAAGCTCAAAGTTCAAGTCCAGAAGCTCATTTTCCGAATCATATCCAAGATTCATACTGATAAGAAATTCAAGAAGAGATGAAAAATTAAGCTTCGAGAGGAGCATCATTGGAGGCTTAGTCAATTTGCTATCACCGTGGGCTATGAAGACACTAATTTCTTCTATTATTTGGCCATGACGATTTGGACCAATTATATTTACTTGGAGAATTATCATTAATTCGGTGGGCTGATCAAGTTTATTAGCTTTGATGGACTATTTAATTATTTAATTAAATTAGTCACACATGCAACCCATTAGCGCATATGCAGCCCATTAGTTTTAGGAAAAGGTGGTTGGAATCATTAGTGTTTTTGTCGGCAAAAGGTCTAGTGGATTGTTAGCCGACTTATGGTTTTCTTTTCATTGTGATTTTGGAAGTAATGGGTTTTTTGGACTTAAGCCATCATGGCGTCATGTGCGTCCAATTGGGTTTCGGTTGTTGTTTAGGTCGGCAAGTCCATTTAAGTGTTCAGCCGACTTAAAACCATTAGTTTTCAACTTAGGATTTTATTATTATTTTAGATTACAAGTCTATTAGGGTTTAGCATTAGACTAATATAAATAAGATCCTTGGGGTTCATATTTTTGGACGAATGATGAATATTGTTTATTGATAGCTATTTTGCTAATAAAGTTGGAGGTTCTCTTAAACCTTGTTTTGCAAGTTAGATGGATTTCTCTCTTGTTTATTTTAGGGATTGTGTTTACTTATTAAGTAATTGAATTGCTTGTGGCGTTTACAAGATTCCTTGTGTTTATTACTCTATTGTTGCTTAACGCCTTTGTTGTGTTTTGAGGTAAAAGAGGTAATCACTAAAGCTTTTGGTTGAATTGATTTCTAATCTTGGTGACTCGATTGAATCGGAGGTGCTATCTAGCTTTGTTCTGGTAGTGTTGTCGTATCATCTTGGTAGCGGAGCCTAGGTATCTTTTCAACTACGTATCCCTTTATTTTTTCGGCAATTTAATTTTGACTCTTTTGAATCCTTGTTGTTGACATCTATTATTAAAAAAAAAAAAATCGTTGAAGTTAAATTCTTACTGTCGACTTGTGGTTCTTGGCTTGTTCTACTTTCAATCTAGTGGTATTTTGCATCAGCCGAATTCTAATTAAAAAAAAAAACACAAAAAAAAATTTGCGAATTGGCTGTTCGTGTGTGTCAATTTGAACTCATGTAATATTACCTTGTTTTCCCTTCTTAGTTGGGTTGCTGTCGCATTAGTGTTATAAAAAAAAAAAAAAAAGAGGTGACAATTGCTTTTGTTTGACGATAGTAACCAAAGGTCATATTACCCAATATTATTTTGCTCTTTGTTCTCTTAATCGACACCATCATAGTATTTTAGGAAAAAAAAAAAAAAGGAGACAGCAAGTCAAATTTTGGTTGTGGAGTTATTGCCTAAAATCATTTGATTTCTTGGATACTTTTCCGCGGGTTGATTATTAGGATATCTAGATTGGGAAGTTTTTTTTTTCTTTGCTTATTTGATTACCTTGTTTCTTTCAGCCTATCTAATTGAGCAATCTTTGTGTCTTATTGTTCAATTATTACAAGAATCTTCACATACAATTTTCTTGTTCTTTGTGTGTGACTATCTTTCTTTCGTGGAGTTTTATTTGCCTCTAGAATTGCAACCTATCTATTCTTGTTAGGTTATCGCTGATTCTTCTTGAAGTGCTGCAGGTTTGTTTATTATTTGATTAAGTGTTACTAATCCCAAAGAATAAACAGAGTGAGGAATTCAACAGAGGAAAAAGACAAGTGATACATCTATTGCCATTGAGTGCAAACACGAGAGAACACAAAAAGAGTGTAATCACGTGAGGGATGTAAGTTTCCTAAGAGCTATATGACACTCATACAAAGGCTCATAAAGCAGCGGAAAGATAGGAAACTACCCTAGAACCACATGTGAGGCTACAAAACCGAATAACAATTTTTACTTACTTGGAGATTAGGATCTTTCACCTAATTATAAGTATAGAACCAGCAAGAGTAGGATGTAAACGTCCCCTCCTCTACGGTATCCACACGAACCTTGATCGTCCCGGAAACGTCACACGCATCCAAGAACGGGCACTCCCACTTGGTGTGCTAGCAACTAGAATGGGAGCTTGTGTATATGGGTGTGTTTGTACTTCCTTCTTTCACACAAAGAAGAGAAGCTTCAGAGAGTGTTTTGGGTGTCTCAAAAACGT
>JAKUCV010003180.1:0-45027 GCA_028386065.3 Turnera subulata | reverse complement strand
AGGTCAAAGGACAACACATCTATAAGAAACACTAATGACATACATATAACGTTCCATGTAGTGTTCTTATGTGGGTCGGTCCGGTCCACAAGTTCTCTAACTTGTACCCGTATGTAGAATTCATATCACATATAAATTCACAACATACGCTAGTCTTAATTTATTATTACAACCCGTCCATAATAATAATTGACTAGGGACATTTAAGAATATATCAAATATATAAACTAGGGTTATAAATATGTGCAAGTAATTATCTCATAATCATATTTATTGGAATAGCCTCAATGTATATACATGACTACAATCATCCATAGATTGGCTTTTGGGCATATAACTAACAAGGGAGTGGTGAGGAAATATTTTCTACTAACACTTTCTTGCAGGTTAACATCATGGAATATTCGAGACACGATAGAGGAGCCTATAGAGGTCGATATGTTGATCGAACTGATAGGGATGTTGAAGGCATCAAGATGAAGATTTCCTCTTTTCAAGGAAAAAATGATCCAGAAGCTTATTTGAAGTGGGAGAAAAGAGTGGAGATGATATTTGATTGCCATAACTACACCGAGGCAAAGAAGGTAAAATTGGCAGTTGATGAGTTTACTGACTCTACTTTGGTTTGGTGGAACAACTTTATGTTGTACAGAAGGTACAATTATGAGGGTCCTGTTGAAACTTGGACTGAGATGAAGAAAATTATGAGGAAGAGATTTATTCCTGCCTATTACCATAGGGAGCTGCATCAAAAGCACCAGAGATTGCGCCAAGATTCTAAGAGCATTGAAGAGTATTATAATGATGATTGGCATAAAGCGACTTCGACTAATAGTGCAATGAGGACGCATAAGGCTAGGAACCCGAATCATGTGCATTTTGACTATGGAAAAGTACCTAAGGAAGAATTTCCTGCTCCTAGGCATGTGCTGAATGCTCAAGTCAAGGAGATGGTGTTGTTCAAAGGGCGAATATTTTCCAAACAAGATGCTTGGTGAATGACAAAGCATGTAGCTTGATTATTGATGGAGGAAGCTGCACCAATATGGTTAGTTCAATGCTAGTGGATCGCATGGGATTGGCATGGCAAAAACATCCTAAACCTTACAAGCTACAAAGGAAGAATGACATGGGAGAACTCGAGGTAACAAAATAAGTCCTTGTTTCCTTTTCTATTGGTAGGTATTTTGACCAAGTATTGTATGATGTTGTGCCTATGGATACGTGTCATCTATTATTTGGTAAACCCTTCATTATGATAGGAGAGTGGTTCATGATGAAAATAAGAATAGGTACTTATTCACCATGGGAGATAGAAAGGTTATACTTGCACCATTGCTTCCAAACGAAGTTTATGAAGATCAAATGCATGTGAAGCAAAGTGTGGAGGCATGGAAAAAAGAGAAAGTGGCCGAATCTTGTAACACTAGTGAGAAAGAGAGGAAGACTGAGAGCCTTGCAAAAGGTGAGCTAGAGAGGAAGGCTGAGAGCCTTGCAAAAGGAGAGGAGAGTTCAAAAAAAAATAAAAGAGAAGAAAAGAAAGAGGAAGCCGAGAGTGAGAGAAGAAAAGAGATAAAAGAAGCCTTAAAAGAAATTGTGTTAAAAGGCTCAAATGAGAGAGAAGTGAGGGTTGAATATGAGGAAAATAAGAGTTTGTTTGTACTCTTATACAAGGAAGCTTGGTTTAAAGCTAACCTTAACCCTTGTCTTTCTAGATGTGATGTGTTTCTTTTACAGGTTCCTAAAGATGCTTGTCCTAAAAGATTGCGGGCCCTAGGAGAAGATGGTTCTATGCATAGGGCGCCGATTACAATCAAAAGGGAGCATCAGGTTTTTAGTTCCTTTTCTATGACTTTAATGCCTAAATTGGTTAACATGATGAGTAATTTAAATTCTTAGTTTACTGGTTTTCATCCACATAAATTACTTGTTATGCATACTTCTGAGTTATTGTTTTGGAAGGAACAAATTAATGCTACTTGCATGTTGCTAGATCTGGAAGGCGAAGCTAGAAGCTTGAAGCTTGGTCCTTTGCGCATAATGATTGGTTCGTAAGGTGAGTATAGTGTTCGTACTACTTTCGATATTGCTAAATTTCCTCCAATTGATTTTGTAGGTATCGATTCGAGGACGAATCATTTTGAGGAGGGAGGGAATGATGCAAATCACCTAGGCATGCTTGGAGACTTGGAGAATGGTGCATGCAAAGGCTACAATGAGGAGCATGGTGATAAAGAGAAGCTCAAAGTTCGCGTCCAGAAGCTCACTTTCCGAATCATATCCAAGATTCGTACTCATAAGAAATTTAAGAAGAGATAAAAAATTAAGCTTGGAGAGGAGCATCATTGGAGGCTTAGTCAATTTGCTATCACCATGGGCTATGACGACACTAATTTCTTCTATTATTTGGCCATGACGATTTGGACCAATTATATTTACTTGGAGAATTATCATTAATTCGGTGGGCTGATCAAGTTTATTAGCTTTGATGGACTATTTAATTATTTAATTAAATTAGTCACACATGCAACCCATTAGCGCATATGCAGCCCATTAGTTTTAGGAAAAGGTGGTTGGAATCATTAGTGTTTCTGTCGGCAAAAGGTCTAATGGATTGTTAGCCGACTTATGGTTTTCTTTTCATTGTGATTTTGGAAGTAATGGGTTTTTTGGACTTAAGCCATGGCATCATGCGCGTCCAATTGGGTTTCGGTTGTTGTTTAGGTCGGCAAGTCCATTTAAGTGTTCAGCCGACTTAAAACCATTAGTTTTCGACTTAGGATTTTATTATTATTTTAGATTACAAGTCTATTAGGGTTTAGCATTAGACTAGTATAAATAAGAAACCTTGTTTTGCAAGTTAGATGGATTTCTCTCTTGTTTATTTTAGGGATTGTGTTTACTTATCAAGTAATTGAATTGCTTGTGGCATTTACAAGATTCCTTGTGTTTATTACTCTATTGTTGCTTAACACCTTTGTTGTGTTTTGAGGTGATAGAGGTAATCACTAAAGCTTTTGGTTGAATTGATTTCTGATCTTGGTGACTCGTTTGAATCGGAGGTGCTATCTAGCTTTGTTCTGGTAGTGTTGCCGTATCACTCTTGCCTCCACTCTATAAGATCTTCTAAATCCTAACTTTCAGATTACTCTACTAGCTTTTGTGCCACTAATACGTGGTTCCACAATCACAACAATCATCGGTCTATATTATTGAGAAAACAACTTCAGAGATCTGAGAAATTGGGGTTTAGCCGCCCTTTGGCAATTCCAGACTAGTACTGGATTCATTAACGTAGGGAGTTGGGGGAAGGATTGCCCTGGAGGTGGGTTGTACCCTGCTGTCCTCCAATCTTTGGCTCTAGAATCTGCATATCATTGTGAGGACCCGACCGAAAATCCGGCCTCTTCACCTTGTTACTTCTTCTTGTCCAATCAAACAATCAAAGGAGTCACCACCAGGATTTTATTTCTTGGAAAAAAATCCAGGGAAAAACAATAGGCATCAAATTTAAGGGACCAATCTAGCTAACCAGAGATTGTTGGATTCAGGGGTTCATCACGTGCAGGAAGGAGTTAGTACCCTACTTGTGTTGGGGCGAAACTTTGGGCAATAAATGGGTTAAATGATGTGCCTTGTGTAAGTATGCAAGTGTGGAAATAAATCACATAAAATAATAAATAACTGAAAATTAAAAAGAAGGGGGGTAGAAGAAGATTTGGCTTGCATCTCATTGGCAACTTGAGACTACCTATGTAACTGAGTGACCGGGGTCAAAACCACATAGTTCTAACAGTTCTCCAATCAAAAATCACATCATGTCAGTAACAAAAATGTCATCAAAACATCAGCAAAAGAAAATGGAAAAAAGGATCAAGAGCTACTTCTTGTAGCCCTCCTCTAGCTCATTGATTTGGGTTTCTTTTTAACCCCAATTCTTTTCTACTTCTTAACTTCACCTTGATTTTTTCTTAATTCTCCTTACTGGATGCTTGTTGATGCTAAACTTCACAAGAAATTTGCCAGAGTAATAGTAGAAAAGCGTATTTGGGAGCTTGGAGAAGTAGAGTTTTCCCAAGCTTTTCTAAGCTTAAAAGAATATGAGTGATTTAGCCTAATAGCTCTTGATGATCCTATTGGAGTGAGTTGGAGGCTCTATTTATATAGTTATGGGAGTGTACAGTTCGTGGACCTCACAACTGATAGGATTCTTGCTTAAAATTAGGTCCCTAATGCTTGTAATTCAATTAATGGCCCAAAAATTAGGAAAAAATGCGTTCCAGGACGCAATGCCCGCCCGGCAGTGGCGGTCTTGGCTCCCATGACCGGCGGCGGGCATGGCGGTCATGCTGTCATGTCTGCCCGTCATTTTTTACTGTAGCGCGTCTTTTATATTTCCTTCCTTTTTTAGCTCCTAATCACCATTGATTTCTAGTCTAATTGATTTTCAGCGTGGAATTAAAGTTGTCAGACCTAGAATCACTCCGTTCTTGCTGGCTACTCCTGTTAATCACTCCAATGAACATTAGTGTGCTCCAATTTGTCCAAAATCACATCTTTTCAATTTTTTTCTACCATAAACTCTTATATCCTATAAAAGGCAAATTTAATTCTGATTTTCTACGAAAATCATAACTAAAAGTGGGCTTCAAGGATTGAGTTTTACTAGACTAGAGTCTTGTTAATATCAATGTTTCATCAATTAAACCTATAAAACACTTTAAGCCCAAAATTAAATCATCTCATTAACTTTGGGTTAAAATATTTTAAAAGTCCAAATTAAAAAAATCTAGAAGTCCAAATTTGGGTGTTCACAATCATCTTCCACACTCCAGGTCTCCACTTCCTCCAAAATTGGTCTTAGATCACCCTTTCCTCCTCTTCTCTTAAAAAGTGGAAGTTTTCCATGCTTCAAACTCATCCCCCATTTAGAGTTTTTGCTTGAAGACGCAGGGGGTGAAGAAGTTTCTGTAGTTACAATGGTGTTCAAGTCAGGGGGCTTGGATTTGGGTCGGGATTTAGGTCGGGTTCTTTTGAGAGGGGAGGTGTTAAAATTTGAAGGTTCCAGCAACCTTCTGCTTAAGCTACTATTTCCTCTGCCTCCTCATTGGAAAGCACCAAGTTGAGGGGAGTGGACAGTACAAGTACAACTGACTGTTGATTTACGGATTGTGTAGTATTGTTTGCAGGTGTATGGGTCGTTGTAGGTTTCTGTGTTTGGGCTGGGGGCATATTAGGTTTTTTGATTACCCATTGGGTCTGTTGGGTTTTGTATGGCCTGTGTTGGTTAAGTCAGTGAGGGGGGCTCGGTTTTGTGTATCCAGGTTGTTCTGGTTTGGGCTACTAGTCTTGAGCTGGTTTTGCTGCTTGGGTTTCTTTAGGGTTTTCTTGGGTTTAGGCCCTTTCTTTTAAGCCACTGTGATCCACTGACCAATTCCCTCTTCCACCGAATCTTCCAGACCTCCATTCTTGTCTAAGTCTTTGGCTAGAATCTCATATCTCGAGCCTGTAGCCGGTGCATTAGGGGTCACAGGATGAGCATTGGGAATAGGTTGTTTTCTCTGTGTATTCCTACACGCCCTCATCGGCGCATTCATCCAAGGACTCGCCCTAGATCTGTTTGCTCCTGAATTCGTGGCTTGCTCACCCACTTTGTTCTTCCCTTTATCTACTTCAGTAGGCGACGGTGGGTCAGGGTCACTCCTCACAGTCGGTTGGGGATGGAGCGGGCATTTGTTTATGGTGTGATCTACCCTCCCACAGATATAACATAAAGTGGAGAGGCCTTCATAAATAACTTCTTTCTCCTTGCCCCTGAACTTCATAGTGCCTTTGAGCGGTTTGGTTAAATCGACTTCTACAGTGATTTTAGCAAATGGATTGACCCTTAGGAAGAAGGCGTGTGAACAAGGTGAGGGATCAATCAATTTTTGGTCGGGTCCTTACAGTCAAGAACCCCTCGATCTTAGAAAAGTCATAAAAAATCATGTGTTCGTCAGAAATTCGTGAAACTTTAGGAGCTTGTCCTAGACATTGAGACGCATCTTCCATAATTTCTTGAGAATCTTCTGAGGACTCGACGGGCCCTATTTGCAAAACCAACACCCTATGTCACGTGGCCACGCACCAGGCCACGGCTCCAGACCAACATCCACAACATCACGAATTTACGACCTTTGCCATCCAGAAAAACTATAAATAGAGGTCCCCTCCTTTCATTTTTCTTCAACCCAGGAGTAGTTAATCCTCATGTACGTCTTTTCACTTTCTATCTCCCTCCCCGTCCTGCTCTAAGTTGAAAATAAAAGGGTTTGATATTTGCCATCTTCTACCTCTCTTGTCCCCCTCTAAGCATCCTTCTGTGGGTTAGAGCTCTCTCTCTCTTCGTATTAGGTTAGCTTTAGGTTTCGATCGTCGTTACGATGCCGAAACCAGTTTTAGCAAATCATTGATGCTATGCCGTCGTAATGCCAGAATTATCTCTTGCATTCTCATCGTTATAGGCCGTCGTAATGCCGGGTAGTTACCCTATATTTTCGCCATTCTATGCCGTCGTAATGCCGGAATTTTTTCGGATTATTTCGTCAACTTCCTGTTTTGACCGAAAAAATGCTAAAACGGTTTCGATACTCACCAACACTTATAGAAACCCATTTACTTTTATGCACAATTGTTTGTTTGTTTGTTTTGCATGCATTATAAATATTATGTTTGCATCTTTGAATTATTTGTTTGCATGTTTGTTTGACTGTTTGTTTGTGTGTTAGTTTGCATGCTAGGGGGGCCCAAGTCTAAAATGGGTATGTCTACTAGGATAGGCCCTAAACCAACTTTTGTGTTCGATGCGAAAATTTTTAAATTCTGCTTTTCAAAATGATTTGCCTTCAATGATGATGATAACTTCAAAGAGGATGCCTTTAATAAATGATGGAATCTTCAATGATGATTTCAAGTGTCTCTCAAGAATGAGAAATATTTTCAATGATTTCAAAGATGCTTTTTGCGTATCTTTCTGGGCATGAAAATCTTTATAGATGCAATCTTTTGTCAAATCCACGCACCTTTATCCAAAGAGAGTTTAGATGCATAAAGAACCGACTTCTCCAAATTGCACCTTTTCAAAGAAAAATCCTCAAAGCCTTGTTTTTCAAACACAAGATGTCTTTTCCAAGAACCCCTTTTTAAAAGAATATGTGAAAGAACAAAAATGAATATTTTGATAACCAATCACCCTTTTGGTATCGATGCTTCGTGTCTGAATACGGCCAAGGAAAGCGGAACATCACCCCTGTCAAGCATTTGTCTTCGTTTAGACAAATAGACCTAGAAAACGATTTTGAAGTAAAGCATTGCATGTTTTCAAAACTTACTAATCCTTATTCTCTAAAAATTACACACATAAGTTTACGTATCAAAATTCCACTTTCACTTGGAAATTAAAGAAGTTTGCATTAAAAACTACTTTTAATGCCCAAATGTGTTTTTGCACAATGCATTTGTTTTGAGATACTTTCTGAGAAGAGTGATTGCTTACACTGAACATAGTGCTTTGAGAAACTAGGCCCATCGTTATAGCACGAGGCATAGAAGTTCATTTAAGTGAGGATCAAACCAATTCTAGAAGAAGACCTAGGTTAGCCTTGGGGATCCCCATTTAGATAAACTATGAGAGCTTTGAACCCAGAAGAGGGGGAACGTAGGCAGTTTCAAGTGGATGTGGCGCAAGCTCAAATATGTGAATACTTTGCATTTCGTATTTGATACGGCAGAAACTTTAGAATCAGCAATAGAATCTCCATAGTGTCAAACTGTTGTCCCGATCTTCAATCTCAATCAAACTTTGTGAATCTTTATTCCTCCAAAATCAGCATGAAAGAAACAAGGAAGCTTTAACACACAAGATAGGTTTTAGTGCTCCAACTCCTTAGAACCCTAATCAGCAAGAAATCCAAACAAGTTACAAACACAAGGAATTAAATTAAACGCCACAAGCAAGAACTTGATAAGTAGAATTTAATCTCAAAAGGTATGATCAAGAGAATCACTCCCTTGGATATTGATTGCATCTCACAACCAAGAAGAAAGCCTTTCAAAGGCAAACGAGTTTATTTTCTCAAATCATCATTGTTGGCCACATTTTGGTGCCCTACAAATCCTATTTATACTGAAAATAAAACCCTAGGTCGTCCACACGCTAACCTAGTCCAAATTGGACTTGACTTCTCCTAATGGGCTAGGTTTTAATTTTAATCCAACAACATATTGGACTTAATTAAACCCTACAAATAAAATCCCA
Source organism: Turnera subulata (assembly GCA_028386065.3). Classification (NCBI taxonomy): domain Eukaryota; kingdom Viridiplantae; phylum Streptophyta; class Magnoliopsida; order Malpighiales; family Passifloraceae; genus Turnera; species Turnera subulata. Next base: position 36,731 of record JAKUCV010003180.1, on the reverse strand, counting down.
ACTAAATAAACTAAAGCCCACAATTATAACCCAAATAATAAAAATAATAAAGCCAGCTAAACAGGGCTTCTAGTTATACTGCAGAAATGATTCTTGTCTATATTTTACAGAAACGTGAAATCAACATTTTTAAGCCCAAATAATAATAAATCCAATACTGAATTTTTGGACAGAATCTTTCCGTCAACTTCAAGTGAATTTTATAAAAGGAAAACTACAGATTCAGCATCTGGGCTCAACATTAAAGTTGTAAATATTTGTTTTATCTTTCTAGAGAGTCTATGATCGTAGAAATCCGACTTGTAGAACTCGATATATGAATTTATTTCCGAGACTGCATGCTCTAGGAATTTCTGCGCGAGTTCTTCACATTCTTGACTTCGGGATTGCGTTTCCTCCACTTGGTGCCTGCTTGATTGCATCATTCCCTCCCTCCTCAAAGCGATTTGTCCTCGAATCGAATCCAATGTAATTAGAAGGAGAAAAATCCATGATGTATTATCTGCAAGAAAAGTTGTTTGTAGTAAACCTCCTCACGTGTTTCACTCTTGTTTGGTCACTCTTGGCAATGGATGTACTCTCAGCTTTTTTTCACTCTTTATTCTCCTTCAATTTTACAAGTCAGGATCAAATAGTACAAAATCAAGTAATTAGACTTGCAACACTAATTTACGGAAAACAAAAAAAAAACATAAAGAAAGAACCAAAAGTAAACAAATCTAGAGGCAAAAGTGACTAAGTGACTCCAAGAAGAAAAGAAATTCACACACAAGAACAAGAATATGTATGTGAATGAATATTAGTCAAGTTGAGCAATTCTGAAACAATAACCACCAAACACAAAAACACAGCTTATTGCGCAATCACCAGAAAGAAAGACAACAATTGGCAGAAAATTTGTGTACCAGTCTCATACACAAATCAACACCTGCAGTAAGATTTCACAAATTTCCAGCAACAAACCAACAAATCCAACCAACCAAGCAACCAATTTATCAATAATTTACTAGTGTTAATTTCGGCCCCAATTCAGTCCCTGCAACAAAATTTCCCAAAATTGCAATTCCAATCAGCAAGAATAACAATTCCAGAAACCTTAATTTCAAAAACCTAATTGCAACCAAGTCGTCTAGCCTCTTTTCTTTTCTTGGCTTTTTTTTTAAAAAAAATATTATCGTCAGAATAAATAAAAGAAGAAATCAATTTTTTGAACAGTAACACCGATGAACAGTAATTGGTGAACAGTACTCGATGATCAGTAACGATGAACAGCTCGGTGAATAGTAACGATGAACAGTAACTCGACACTTTTTTTAAAAAATCGACAACACAAAACACAAGAACACGAAAAAAAAAACAACTATATGATTGACTGAAACCTTAGCTCCGCTACCAAAAAATGATACGGCAGAAATCCTAAAATCAGCACTAGAATCTCCACAGTGTCAAACTGTTGTCCCGATCTTCAATCTCAATCAAACTTTGTGAATCTCCAGCCCTTTTTCCTCCCAAATCAGCATGAAAGAAACAAGAAAGCTTTAACACACAAGATAGGTTTCAGTGCTCCAACTCCTTAGAACCCTAATCAGCAAGAAATCCAAACAAGTTAGAAACACAAGGAATTAAATTAAATGCCACAAGCAAGAACTTGATAAGTAGAATTTAATCCCAAAAGGTAAAATCAAGAGAATCACTCCCTTAGGTTTTGATTGCATCTCACAACCAAGAAGATAGTCTTTCAAAGGAAAACAAGTTTATTTTCTCAAATCATCACTGTTGGCCACATTTTGGTGCCCTAAAAATCCTATTTATACTGAAAATAAAACCCTAGGCCGTCCAAACGCTAACCTTAGTCCAAATTGGACTTGACTTCCCCTAATGGGCTAGGTTTTAATTTTATTCCAACAACATATTGGACTTAATTAAACTCTACAAATAAAACTCCAACTAAATAAACTAAAATCCACAATTATAACCCAAATAATAAAAAAAATAAAGCCAGCTAAACATTTTTAAGCCCAAATAATAATAAATCCAATACTAAATTTTCGGACAAAATCTGTCTGTCAAATTCAAGTGAATTTTAAAAAAGGAAAACGGTAGATTCAGCTTCTGGGCTCAACATTAAAGTTGTAGATCTTCATCTTAACTTTCCAGCGCGTCTAAGAACGTAGAAATCCGACTTGTAAAACTCGAGATATGAATTTATTTCCGACACTGCACGCTCCAGAAATTTCCTCGCGAGTTCTTCGCATTCTTGACTTCGGGATTGCGTTTCCTCCACTTGGTGCCTGCTTGATTGCATCATTCCCTCTCTCCTCAAAGCGGTTCGTCCTCTAATCGAATCCAATGTAATTAGTAGGAGAAAAATCCATGATGTATTATCTGCAAGAAAAGTTGTTAGTAGAAAAGCTCCTCACGTGTTTCACTCTTGTTTGGTCACTCTTGGCAATGGATGTACTCTCAGCTTTTTTCCTCTCTTGATTCTCCTCAATTTTACAAGTCAGAATCAAATAGCACAAAATCAAGCAATTAGACTTGCAACACCAATTTAAGGAAAACAAAGAAAAACCTAAAGGAAGAATGAAAGGTAAACAAATCTAGAGGCAAAAGTGACTAAGTGACTCCAAGAAGAAAAGAAATTCACACACAAGAACAAGAATATGTATGTGAATGAATATTAGTCAAGTTGAGCAATTTTGAATCAATAACCACCAAACACAAAAACACAGCTTATTGCGCAATCACCAGAAAGAAAAACAACAGTTGGCAGAAAATTTGTGTACCAGTCTCATACACAAATCGACACTTGCAATAAGATTTCACAAATTTCCAGCAACAAATCAACAAATCCAACCAACCAATCAACCTATTTATCAATAATTTACTAGCGTTAATTTCGGCCCCAATTCAGTCCCTGTAGCAAAATTTCCCAAAATTGCAATTCCAATCAGCAAGAATAACAATTCCAGAAACCTTAATTTCAGAAACCTAATTGCAACCAAGTCGTCTAGCCTCTTTTCTTTTCTCTGCTTTTCTTTTTTTTTTTTTAATATTATCGTCAGAATAAATAAAAACAGAAATCAATTTTTTTGAACAGTAACACCGATGAACAGAAGTCGGTGAATAGTAAAGATGAACAGTAACTCGACACTTTTTTTAAAAAATCGACAACACAAAACACCAGAACACAAACAAAAAACAAAAAAAAAAACAACGATATGATTGATTGAAACCTTAGCTCCGCTACCAAAAGATGATACGGCAGAAATCCTAGAATCAGCACTTGAATCTCCACAGTGTCAAACTGTCGTCCCGGTCTTCAATCTCAATCAAACTTTGTGAATCTCCACCCCTTATTTCTCCCAAATCAGCATGAAAGAAACAAGGAAGCTTTAACACACAAGAAAGGTTTTAGTGCTCCAACTCCTTAGAACCCTAATCAGCAAGAAATCCAAACAAGTTAGAAACACAAGGAATTAAGTTAAATACCACAAGCAAGAACTTGATAAGCAGAATTTAATCCCAAAAGGTAAAATCAAGAGAATCATTCCCTTGGGTTTTGATTGCATCTCACAATCAAGAAGAAAGCCTTTCAAAGTCAAAAGAGTTTATTTTCTCAATTCATCATTTTTGGCCACATTTTGGTGCCCTACAAATCCTATTTATACTGAAAATAAAACCTTAGGTCGTCCAAACCCTAACCCTAGTCCATATTGGACTTGACTTCCTATAATGGGCTAGGTTTTAATTTTAATCCAATAACATATTGGACTTAATTAAACCCTACAAATAAAATCCCAACTAATTAAACTAAATCTCCCAATTATAACCCAAATAATAAAAATAATAAAGCCAGATAAACGTTTTTAAGCCCAAATAATAATAAATCCAATACTGAATTTTCGAACAGAATCTTTCTGTCAACTTCAAGTGAATTTTAAAAAGGGAAAACGGCAGATTCAGCTTCTGGGCTCAACATTAAAGTTGTAAATATTCGTCTTATCTTTCCAGGGAGTCTAAGATCGCAGAAATCCAACTTGTAGAACTCGGGATTTCCGCGTGAGTTCTTCGCATTCTTGACTTCGGGATTGCGTTTCCTCCACTTGGTGCCTGCTTGATTGCATCAGTATTTGTATTTGTTTTGTATATTTGTTCACTTGAAGTACATGATCCGACTATGAACAAACACATTGAGCTTGGCATCCAATATCACCGATATTTTCTTAGTTAAGATGGTAGTTCGCAGTAATGGAATCCCTGGGCCCTCCTCTTGGTTTCGAGATCAGTGCTTTATTTGGAGTCAACAACTGGTTTTCCTCAAGTTTTTCCCTAATAAATTTGGGTGGCAACTCCTTGTCTGAAAGACAATCAAGAGAACACCGAGAACCTTGTATGCCCAGTATTTTCATGAGTTGGTCCAGATTTCTGATATTCTCTTTGAATGAACTTAGCCAAAGTGTAAATACCATGCAAGCACATTTTGTCTATGGTTGTTGAGCTTTAAGTGAGACCGTTTATGACTCCTCTAATTTATATATGAGAATGTGATTGGAATGATGGTTCTTTAGGAAGCGGTTAATTCGTCTATCCCGGGAATCATCGAATCGGTTCCCTCCACTTGAACTAAGCTAGTTCATACGAGTTATCACAAATTGCAGGCCATCGATTTTTAAACCACGGTAACGAGGCGATATCCCGCCAACCGGGCCGCGGTGCGGTGCTCACACATCATAGAATGGAACATCTCTCTTTTGGTTACCATAGAAGGTTACAACCCCATTTATTTTCTAATTTCAACAAGTCTGAATTCTACTATGGTACTTGTGAGTTAGCCAAGAGTCATCCAGTGTCTTATTTACCTAGTTTCAATAAAAGTGCTGAACCTTTTCCTGTTATCCATACTGATATTTGGGGTCCTTCAAAAATTTCTACATTCTCTAAAGCTCGATACTTCGTCACTTTTATTGATGAATGCACTCGCATGACCTGGGTTTCTCTTCTTTATAAGAAAAATGATGTTTTTCCTATTTTCTAAGAATTTTATAAGATGGTAGGTACTCAATATCAAAAACAAATTTAGTTTTGCAATTTGACAATGGCACTGAATTTGTTTAGAAAATTTCTTGAAACAACATGGGATACATCATTAGACCTCTTGCACTTAGAACCTACAAAAAAATGGCCTAGCTGAACGAAAAAATAGACAATTAATGGAAGTGGTCCGGCCATCACTTTTTGGGATGAATATGCCACGCCACTATCGGAGAGAAGCTCTTAAATCCGCTGCGTATATCATCAATCATACACCTTCCCGGGTCTTAAGCTTCTAAACCCAATACAAAAATTGTGCACTTTTTTTTCCATCCTGCATTTTCCAGACCTTGAACTGCGTGTCTTTGGTTGTACAACTTATGTTCACATCCTCAAACCACTACACGCAAAACTTGATCCTTTGTGCCAAAAGATGTGTCTTTGTTGGATATTCTAATGCCTAGAAGGGCTATTGTTGTTATGATCCCTATACCCGAAAAATTTATGTAACCTTAGATGTCACTTTCAGTGAGTCTACACTATTTTATTCTCCTAGAGTTTAGGAGCATTCTCTTCATGGGGAGAACGGTGATGAAGACAATAGAATGCCACACAGTGGAGTAGCAACAATTATGCTAGATGTGCCACCGAGTGACGGAAATGTAGCACCAATTATGCTAGAAGACAAGCATATAGCACAATAGTGCTAGATTTTTTCGAAGATAGAGAGGTAGCACCATTAGTGCAAGATGGATCACCAGAGCCAGTTTCAGGGGGTGAAGATCTAGGTCACACAGTAGTACAATTGCCTCCGCCTATACCCTAACCAATGAGTCTTCTCAAGATAAGTCACAAAAGGTAACATATACTCCTTCACCTTATGAATTCGAATCAAGATATCCTAGAAGAGACAACTGAGAAATCCCAACAAAACACAATGACCCAGATTTGAAAGCCAAAGCTAGATACCCAATTAGCAATTATTGTCTCATCATAGGTTATCTGAATCTCATGCACTCACCATCAGTCAATTATCGACTGTGTCTATTCCTAATTTTGTGCTGGAAGCTTTAACAGATCCTAGGTGGTTGAAAGTAATGAATGAAGAAATGGAGGCATTCCAAAAGAACAACACATGGGAACTTGTACAATTACCCGAAGGAATGAAAACAATTGGGTGCAATTTGGTGTTTCAATACAAAACTCAAGGTAGATTGAAGCATTGACAGATTCAAAGCATGGCTTGTAGCGAAAGGATATACCCTACGATACGGAGTGGACTATCAAGAAACCTTTACGTGTAGTAGCAAAGATTAATTGCAATTCGCACTTTCATATCCTTTACAGTAAAACGAGATTGGCCTTTACATCAGTTTGATGTCAAGAATTCGTTCCTCAATGGTGATCTAGAGGAGGAAGTCTATATGGAGTTATCTTCTACGGTCAAATAGAATCCCAGTACAAAGAATGTACTTGCAAGCTGAAGATATCATTGTATGGATTAAAAGCAGTCATCAAGAGCTTGGTTGGGGAGACTATCAACACCATGAAAGATTTTTGTTGCAGACAGAGTAACTCAGATCATATCCTATTCATAAACCAAAATGAGGTAAGGTGACAGCTTTGTATATGTCGATGATGTGGTTTTGATAGGAGATGATCCCAACGAATAACAACTTTGAAGAATTACTTAGCTGCCAAGTTTGAGATGAAAAACTTGGGACAACTTAAGTATTTTCTGGAATTGAAGTAGCTAGGTCCATGCATGGGATATCTCTCTCTCAACAGAAGTATGTACTAGATCTTCTCAGGAAAACTGGTATGCTTTCTTGCAAACCAACAGAAATACCTTTTGAGATAAATCACAAAACTTGGCAATAAGTTGTAAAATAATCTCGTTAGTTCTGTTCTCATTCGTACCAAATTAAATTTAAGGCAAAATAGCCTTATACGACCTCAGTTGACCAAAAATACTTAGTTTGGGTATCGAGTTACAAAAAAGTCAATTTCTCCTCCCAGCTACGACATTTCATCTAATTTGGGTACTCAGTTATCCCAATTTCATTCAAATCACCCAAAGTCAAAATTGGGGTACTGGTTATGCCAATTGACATGTGCTCGCTGCTACGTGGACTGTCCACGTGGCGATGCGCGCCCGGGTGGCGCCCTTAGGCGAGGTAGTCCTATCGTAAGTCGACATGTGGCATGGGAGGGGGGATCCCAAATAAAATAATATTTTAAAGTGTGGGGTGAATAGTTTTAATATAAAAAATTCCAAGAAAATCATTTTATCTCATTAATTTAATACCGAAATAAAAAAACTAAAAAAATTATTGTATTGATTAATTTAACCATTCATATTATTGTACTGTTATTAATTTAATATCCATGTAAACCAATAAATTTAACTAAAAAAATTATTTATCTACCATATTTTCTAAACATATAAAAATAAAAGATAAAAAAATTATATTTAAAAATGGTGTCCAAAAATTAAATCTATATGATCATTCAATATTTTTTTGTAACATTATTACCAAATTCTTTAACAGTATTATTTTTAAAAAATTAGGATAAAATGAGTTTTCTTCTCTTAACAACCAAACACACACATTTATAGCTTAATATAATCTAATATAGGTGATAATATTTGATCGAATTATAATCTAATTCCTCACTTTTTTTAAAAAAAATCTGGGAATCAAACTCCTCCTCCTCCCACCTAGTGCCGCCCCTTCCTCCTCTCCCTTCACCGTGCCGTCGCCATCCCCGCTCCTCCCTCCTCCTCCTCCGACCCTAACCCCCATCTCCACAGATCTACTCGAAAACTTCAAAGCCAAGGGAACAAGAACAAACATAGGTGTCCGTCACACACAAAACTCATTGCATTTCTCTCTTCACCACTTCGATTCCGTCTCGACTCACCCCAACAACCAAAACACTCACTTAACCCAAAAAAGCACCCAAATGGAGTTCTCGGCGTCCCAACTCCGTGAATACAATAAAACCGATCCATCAAAGCCCAACTACGTGGCAATCAAGGGGCGGGACTTTGACGTCAGCACCGACAAGTCCTTCCACGACCCGAGCGGGTCCTACGAGATGTTCGCCGACAGAGACGCCAGCAGGGCCTTAGCCAAGATGAGCAAGAACGAGGAAGACATCTCCGCTTCCCTCGACGACTTCACCGACAAAGAGAAGGACGTCCTCGCTGATTGGGAGAGAAAGTTCGAAGCCAAGTACCCCCACCACCGGTGAAGGGCGAGGAGGAAGGGCCCCTGTTCCGGTACTTCTTCTTCCGCCCCGTCGCACTGCTGCGCTGTGTTGTCGTAGAACCCCTGGTGGAGCTTGATACGGACATGGATGCGGACACTCAAGGAACAGCTGGCGAGTTGGTGTTGCCTATGGGTCCAATTACACGGGCTCGATCTAAGAAGATCAAAGATCAATTGCAAAGACAAGTTCAAGCATTACTCAATCTCGAGTTGCAAGAAGATCGAGTAGTCAAGATGGGAGAAGAGCTTTTGAAGAAACCCACGTGCATCACTGTGTAGGAAGGAATAGAAGAGGCCTAGAGACAGTTGACCTCATTGGGCCACACTTGGGCCATGTCGACATATCAGTAGTTTTCTTATTAGGGTTTGCCGAATTTTTATAATTAAATGTTTTTATAATTTTGGCATGGGTTTTATTTATTTTATTATGTTGGGTCAAGTACATTATTAATTAGTTGATTAATGTGGGCATTAGTTATTTGGATTTTTAATTGTAAGGTTTCTAATTAGTGTCCAAGTTATGTGGGCTCAACTAAAATCCTAGTCCATCTAGTAATAGGAGAGGCGGTAACTAGGGTTAAGTTTTGAGGAGGTGGCCAACTTGTGTGAGGAGGTGGCCGACCTAGGGGTGTTGTGATCTCCTATAAATAGAGTCTTTAGGGTTCATTGTTAAACAGATTATTTGAGAAATAAAAAGTTCAGAAAAACTTGAATAATCTCACATCAAGAGAGGAGTCTCTTTGCTTATTTTTATTTTAGGGATTTGTTAACAATTGCAGGTAGTGATATTTGCTATTGTGATTCATATTCCTTTGTGCTTTGTTTCTTTGTTGTCTAGCACCGAGAGATTAGGAGGTGGAGGGGCTATCGCGTCCATCTGTTGCCTAGCAGGGATTATTAGGAGGTGAAGAACAACGGTGCATAAACTGTGCACGATTGGTGGTGATTTGAGATCGGGACAATCTTAGATACGAAGAAGCTTCTAGGGCCGGCTAGGTGTGTTGTCGTATCAATTTTGGTAGCGGAGCTCAGGTTATCAAATCAATCAACTATCCTTTATTTTTTTCTGTGTTTATTGTTTCTTTCAGCCGAATTATTATATATATATAAAAAAAAGTCGAGTACTGTTCATCGCACTGTTCATCGCTGTTACTATTTCGGCAACAAATTATTAAAAAAAAAAAGAATTCGGTTGATTTGTTGATAACCAGATTGTTTTGCAGGAATTCGGGAAAAGTTCTCACCCGAATTGAATCTTAAGTTTTTCTTTCAGTTTGTTGTGTTGATAGCCGATTTCTTGCATTGGGTGATATTGTTTCATATTGCTCGATTGACCAAAAATCTACACATACAAATTGTTCTTCTTGTGTGTGTTTTCAGTTCTTGAATTGAGTTAATCTTGCCTCTAGTTTTTGTGAAGCTTGTCGTTTTCTTGTTAGGAAGTTCATTGATTCTATTGAATACGTGGCGATTTGTTATTATTTGTGATTTGTTTCTGGATTCTAACAAATAAAAACCTAGCAAGGGACAAGAGAGTGAGTGAAACACAAGAGAGGGTGAGGTTATTTTTCAGGAAGATGTCGCAGTCACCAAAAAGCCATGAATCGGAGAGAAGTCGGCAAGATGGGCAAGGGGAATCATTACAATGGAGGGCATTGAAAGATGAGGTAGTCTGTCTCAACACCAAATTGCTCGACAAATCCAACGAGCTAGCCGAGTTCAGACGCACACATAGAGACAACATGGCGGAGCTGAAACGTTTATTTGCAGGTTTGGCCGTCCAGAGAGATCAGCCACCACGGTAGCAGCCCCCTCCACGCCAACACCAGCAACAACCGCCATTAGTCGAGGAACCAAGGCAGCGAGACGAACCGCAGCCAATGGGCGAGATACCAGAACGTCGGGAGCAAGATGAGCCTTAGGGGCATTTGGAAGGCGAGTTTGAAGAAGAGGTATGGGAAGAGGAAGAGTGGCACCCACGTCACCAAGGCTATGGACGAGGTGGCAGAATGCCGAGAGGAAGAGGAGGCTATCAGAATCGACATTATGGAAGGAACAACGAATAGGAACCATTGAACAATGTCGATGCCAACATGAACAACATCAAGATCAAGATACCTTCTTTTCAGGGAAGAAGAGATGCAGACGCTTACATTGAATGAGAACAAAGAGTTGATATGGTTTTTATTTGTTATCACTTTTCCGAAGAAAAAAAGATTAACCTAGCTACTCTTGAATTTACTGATTATGCTCTTAAATGGTGGAACAAGTTTTTGTTGGACAGGCGTCGTGCAGGACAAGGACCCCCTCAAACATGGGCTGAATTGAAAGGCATCATGAGGAGAAGATATGTACCGAGCTACTACTATACCGATTTGCACCATAAGCTGCAAACTTTGAGGCAAGGTACACGGAGCATTGATGAGTATTATAAGAAGATGGAAGCACTAATGCTTCTGGCGAATATAGAGGAGGAACCCCAAGCAACCATGGTACGATTCCTTGCTGGAATGAACCGGGAGATTGCTAATGTCGTGGAGCTGCAACATAATCTAGACATTGGTGAGGTTGTTGAGAATGCAATCAAAGTGGAAAGGCAGCTGAAGGTATATAATAGCAGCAGGGGTTTTCGAGGGCCTTACATCACATCCAATTCATCCAATTGGAAACAACGGAAGTACACCCGAGAAGAGAAGCCAAGAGATGAAAAGACAAGACTGGCCGATTGCAAACCAGCCCCAAAAGCAAGTTAGTCGACTTCTTCCTCCACAACTAAGCATCGAGATGTGAAGTGCTTCAAGTGTGCGGGTATTGGGCACATTGCTTCCCAGTGTCCAAACAAGAAGGTGATCTATGTTTGGGAAGGAGAGCTATACTCGGATGATGAGGAGGACGAATCATGTGCTAACATGCCCGAATTGGAGGATGTTCCGGTGGAAGATCGATATGTGCAAGAGGCGCCAGCATCTGATCCTTTCCTCCTCATGACCGGGCGAGTTCTTAGTGCACAATTGAAGGAGGATGAGACCGAGCAGAGGGAAAATATCTTCCACACCAGATGCCATGTCGATGGCAAAGCATGCAGTGTGATCATCGACAGTGGGAGTTGTGCAAATGTAGCCAGCACCTTGATGGTGGAGAAATTAGGATTAGCAGTGTCAAAGCATCCCCACCCATATAAACTGCAGTGGTTGAATGACATGGGTGAGATCAAGGTGACGAAACAAGTTCTTGTTACTATGACCATTGGTAATTATACTGACAAGATATTGTGTGATGTTATTCCTATGCATGCTTGTTACATTTTACTTGGTAGACCATGGCAGTATGACAGGCGTGTATGGCATGATGGCTACAAGAATAGGTACTCCTTCTCCATGGGTGAGCAGAAATTTGTGTTAGCTCCATTGTCTCCACAGCAAGTGTACTATGAACAGAAGCACTTGGAAAAGAGTGCTGAGGCAATGAAGCAAGAAAAGGCAGCCAAGCTGCAAAACAATGGTGAGCATGAGAGGATAGCCGAGGGCTATTCTAAAGGAGAGGGTGTGCAAAAGGTTGAGAACCTTGAAAAGGGAGAGCTGAAACAAAAAGAAAAACAAAGGAGTGAAGTCAACACTGAGCGAAGGAAAAGGAGAGCCAATGTCGACTTGGAGAGAAAAAAAAGAGGGGAAAAAGAAACAGAACTTCTATGCAAATGTGAGGGATTTTAGAGTAGCATGTGCGGGAAGGAAGGATATTTTGGTGCTCTTGTACAAGGGCGCTTATTTTTCTGACACCGACCTTAATCCCGACATTTCTAGTTCTGTTGTTTCTGTTTTGCAGGATTTTTGAGATGTGTTTCCAGAGGAACTGCCAAAGGAATTGCCGCCTATTCGGGGCATAGAACACCAAATTGATTTTGTTCCCGGAGCACAAATCCCAAATCGGCCAGCATATAGGGCCAACCCCGAGGAGACCAAAGGAATTCAAAAGTAAGTTGACGAGTTGCTTGCAAAGGGGCTGGTGAGAGAGAGTTTGAGTCCATGTGCAGTACCAGTGATTCTAGTGCCAAAGAAGGATGGCACGTGGCGTATGTGTGTTGATTATCTCGCAATCAACAAAATAACAGTTAAGTATTGCCATCCTATCCCTCGACTTGATGATATGCTTGATGAATTACTTGGTGCATGCATATTTACTAAGAATGATCTCATGAGTGGTTACCATCAAATTCGCTTGAAAGTAGGTGATGAGTGGAAAACTGCATTCAAAACTAAATATGGATTGTATGAATGGTTGGTAATGCCGTTTGGTTTGACTAATGCGCCTAGCACATTTTTGCGGTTGATGAATCATGTATTGAGAGCCTTCATAGGAAAATTCGTGGTTGTGTACTTTGATGACATACTTATCAATAGTAGTAATGAACATAAGCATATTGAACACCTTAGATTAGTATTGGAGGCTCTTAGGGCTAAAAAACTATTTTCTAAGTTAGAGAAGTGTACATTCTGCATGGATAGTGTTGTTTTTTTCTTGGTTATGTTGTGAGTTCCAGGAGAATCGAAGTCGACCAAGAGAAGGTACAAGCCATAAGGGAGTGGCCGACTCCTACAACAGTCTCACAGGTATGATCTTTTCACGGACCTGCTAGCTTTTACAAAAGGTTTGTAAAAGATTTTAGCACGATTGCTGCACCTTTGAATGAGATTGTTAAGAAAGAAATTGGGTTTAAATGGGGACAGGAGCAAGAGGATGCATTTAAAACTTTGAAGGATAGATTATGTACTGCTCCTATTCTTAAATTGCCTGATTTTAACTCAACCTTTGAGGTTGAATGTGATGCCTCTGGTATAGGCATAGGTGCTGTTTTTTTGCAGGAAAGGAGGCCAATCGCTTATTTTTGTGAAAAGTTGAAGGGTGCACAACTGAACTATTCGACGTATGATAAAGAGCTGTATGCACTTGTGCGGGCGTTGCAAACGTGGCAGCATTACCTATGGCCCAAGTAGTTCGTGATCCACACCGATCATGAACGTTTGAAGCATCTAAAGGGTCAAGGTAAACCGAACAAGAGGCATGCTAAATGGCTCGAGTTCATAGAGACATTTCCCTATGTGGTGAAATACAAGCAAGGTAAGGATAATGTCATACCCGATGCATTATCAAGGAGGTATGCTCTTATTACTTCTCTTAGTTCCAAGTTGATGGGATTTGAGCATATTAAGGACTTGTACAAATCTGATCATGATTTTGCTTCTATTTATGATGCTTGTGAGCATGCTGGGTTTGGTAAGTTTTACATTGATGCAAGATATTTGTTTAAAGAACATAAACTTTGCATTCCAACTTGTTCAATGAGAGAATTGCTTGTTAGGGAGTGTCATGATGGAGGTTTAATGGGACATTTTGGTGTTGCTAAAACACTTGATATCTTGCATGAGCATTTTTATTGGCCATATATGAAGAAAGATGTTGAGCGAGTTTGTGCAGGTTGTGTTCCATATAGGCAGACGAAATCGAAAGTGCAACCTCATAGGTTGTACACGCCACTGCCTGTTCCGGATAGCCCTTGGACTGATTTGTCTATGGAATTTGTTATTGGGTTACCTTGGACCAAGCGGGGACATGATAGTGTATTTGTTGTTGTTGATAGGTTTAGCAAAATGGTGCATTTTATTGCTTGTCATAAAATAGATGATGCATCTCATGTTGCTGACTTATTCTTTAGGGATGTTGTGCGAATGCATGGCCTTCCTAAAACCATTGTTTCAGACAGGGATTCTAAGTTCCTCAGTCACTTCTATCGCATGTTATGGGGTAAGTTGGGGACCAAGTTGTTGTTCTTGACGACTTGTCATCCTCAAACGGATGGACAGACTAAAGTGGTAAACAGAACTTTGGGATCTTTCTTGCATGGTGTTGTGGGTATAAATTTGAAAACTTGGGGAGAATGTTTGCCTTTGGTCGAGTTTGCTTATAATAGGATCATACATTCTTCTACGGGTTATTCACCTTTTGAAATTGTCTATGGTTATAACCCACTAAACCCCTTTGGATTTGTTGCCTTTACCTATTAATGAGCTTGTGAGTGCAGATGGGCAACAAAAAGCAAAGTTAGTGCGGTCTATTCATGAGAAAGCTCGACAGCATATTGAGACAAAGAACAAGAAGTATGCTCAACAACCTAATCAAGGGTGCAAACTTGTGCGGTTTGAGCCTGAGGATTGGGTTTGGATACACTTTCGGAAGGAGAGGTTTCCTAAGCAATGGAAATCTAAGCTGGATCCACGTGCTGATGGACCATTTCAAGTTCTGGAACACATTGGCGACAATGCTTACACTGCCAGGTGAGTATGGTGTTAGTGCCACATTCAATGTTTCTGATCTTACTTCCTTGGACAATGCAGGTATAGATTCGAGGGTGAATCCTTTTCAGCAGGGGGGGAATGATGCGGACATGGATGCGGACACTTAAGGAACAGCTGGCTAGTTGGTGTTGCCCACGGGTCCAATTACACGGGCTCGATCCAAGAAGAATAAAGATCAATTGCAAAGACAAGTTCAAGCATTACTCAATCTCGAGTTGCAAGAAGATCGAGTAGTCAAGATGGGAGAAGAGCTTATGAAGAAACCCACGTGCATTACTCTGTGGGAAGGAATAGAAGAGGCCTAGAGACAGTCGACCTCATTGGGCCATGTTGACATATCAGTAGTTTTCTTATTAGGGTTTGCCGAATTTTTATAATTAAATGTTTTTATAATTTTGGCATGGGTTTTATTTATTTTATTTTGTCGGGTCAAGTCCATTATTAATTAGTTGATTAATGTGGGCTTTAGTTATTTGGTTTTTAATTGTAAGGTTTTTAATTAGTGTCCAAGTTATGTGGGCTCAATTAAAATCCTAGTCCATCTAGTAATAGGAGAGGCGGCAACTAGGGTTAAGTTTTGAGGAGGTGGCCGACTTGTGTGAGGAGGTGGCCGACCTTGGGTTGTTGTGATCTCCTATAAATAGAGTCTTTAGGGTTCATTGTTAAACAGATTATTTGAGAAATAAAAAGTTCAAAAAGACTTGAATAATCTCACATCAAGAGAGGAGTCTCTTTGCTTATTTTTATTTTAGGGATTTGTTAACAATTGCAGGTAGTGATATTAGCTATTGTGATTCATATTCCTTTGTGCTTTGTTTCTTTGTTGTCTAGCATCGAGAGATTAGGCGGTGGAGGGGCTATCGCGTCCTTCTGTTGCCTAGCACGGATTGTTAGGAGGTGAAGAACAACGGTGCATAAAGTGTGTACGATTGGTGGTGATTTGTGATTGGGACAATCTTAGATACGAAGGTGTGTTCTAGTATCAGAGCTTGATTTCGTCCTCGACCCTCCAAAGCCGCCGCGATTCATCTGATTGCAAGGGAGGCGGCAACTGTTTCTTGTCGTTGTCGTCAGTGGAGACACGGGAAACGGCTGCACCGCATGCATCCCTATGTTGAAAACCCCAGCGACGACCTTGATGGTGCCGGGCTTGGTGATGCGGCAGTGGTGGTGCCATGGCCGCCCATTTTGCAGCTTTGTTATGTTTTTTTTTTCGTTTTCTGATTGTTTTTCTTTTTCCTGTTTTTCAATTGTTTGGTTTTTTTTTTTTCTGGAAGATTTGGGCTTTTTTTTTTTGTTTCGGAGATGGGATTAAATTGGTCCAAGGAAAATGATCTTTTAATTAGACCAAAAGACAATTGTTCTGAGCTTTTCTATTTAAGATACACTTATTCTTATTCTTATATTTTTTTATATGAATTCTTATTCTTATATATAATCACGCATGATAAACTTTCATCAGCTGAGCACCATTTTTAAAAATAATTTTTTATATATATTTTTAAAAATATGGTATATAAATAATATTTTTAGTTAAATTAATTTTGTAAATTTGGGTAGACCCACATGCCACGTGCTAACTTACGATAGGACTACCTCACCTAAGGGTGCCAACCGGGCGCGCATCGCCACGTGGACAGTCCACATCAACAACGGGCATATGTCAATTGGCTCAAACAGTACCCCAATTTTGACTTTGGGTGATTTGAATGAAATTGGGATAATTGAGTACCCAAATTGGATGAAATGTCGTAGCTAGGAGGGAAAATTGACTTTTTTGTAACTCGATATCCAAATTGAGTTTTTTTGGTTAACTGAGGTCCTATAAGGGTACTTTTGCCTAAATTTAATACAGCAATTGAAAATTTTGACAATTTTGACGGCCCGAAACAATGCGAGGGTTACTTACCAGTACAACATTATTGATGCATTTAATCAGACTGTAGGCCCAAATATGCCGAAAAGGGGAGGGGTGAATTAGGCTTAAATTTTTTATTCGATTTCAGAACTAGTATGGTTTCTGTGAAACCACGCGTTGGACTGCAGTAATGAGATTCGAACTAATAACAGAAGTAAGGTAGGGAAGATAAGTAAACACAAGCAATTTTAGAGTGGTTCCCCCTCCCAGGTACCTCCACTACCTAAAGGACCTTCTTTTAGGATTTCAAGCACTCACTATCGTTAAGTTTTTTGCTGGTTCAATTTTAACCTTTACAATTCACTAGCTTTTCATAAGCTAAGATCTAACCTATCTTCAAATCTAATCCTAGACTTGAGTTCCCAGTAAAATTAAACCAAGTCTTGCTTACAACTAGCCTTTCAATGGATTGGATTACAATAATGAAGCAAGATTAGAAACTACAAGTGTAAGATCAAATTTCAAACTCAGATTTTCTCAAATGGCTAGGATATCATCAGAGGTGTTTTGAAACATCTTTTATAACTCTGAGTTTTGTAGGCACAATCTTCCAATGGCTCTTGAATCCTAAAGTTGACTTCAGTTCACTTATTGTTAGGATTGGGAGCATATCAGCTTTTTCAACTCCTTGGTTGCAAAGTATTACCATATAAGGAAAGTTTGGACCACCTTCATCAAGTGAAGTGGAGTTGAGAGAGAACGTTCCTCTAACTTTTGTGAGCCTTTTCTCTTACTTGTTCTCCGCTCCAAGCCGTTGAGAGTTGAGTTTTAATGCATGGAAGGACCACTTGCAAGTTGCAGAAAAAGGTGATAATGACAGCTCGTGTTCGTGTGGTTTCTTCGAAACCATTCGTCCTGCATATCCTTATGGTTCCTTGAAACCAACACAATGTATCTAAAGCATTTATCCAAATATTTTGTTAATCATCAAAATTAATTATAAATCATCAATAAATATAGTTAGTTCACTAATTAAGATTGAGAGAATAGTTAGCTCATGTTTAGGCCAACACAGATTTTCTATTTTTAAATTTTATTTTAGAAAAAATCAAGGGATAGAAAAAATGTGATCTTTGTGATATATTCAATGTCACCCTTATATATGTATCTTTTTAAAAGTATAGCATAATATATAAATGTTGTTTAATTCAGTTAAGGCTTGAGACACGTGAAGGAGAGAAAAGTGATCTATTGTTCACATTGATATTTTGGTGTATATTATTAATATAACTCAAGAAATTTGGGCTCAATTTTATTAGAAAAGTTTGAACTACAATGGGGAAGATAATGAATAAATGAATTAGGCCTCAGATGCCTAAGCCAAAATATGTTTATGGACGTGTTTTAAGGATATTTTTAGAAGGTGTATTTTATTATATATCATGTCGTCATTAGCCCACTAGAATTTTGATGGGAGACAAAGTAGGCCTTCTAGCCTTAGATTTTGGACTTCATCCTTAGGTTTGGGCTTCTTAAATTATTTTTGTCCCAAAGAAACATAAATATAGTTATATTAAACTAATTGAAAGAAAACACAATTGTTCGGAACATTCTAAGTACAAAACACAAACAACATTAAAAGATAAAATAGGCATGGAATTATAATAAGCAAATTTAGGGATTGTATTGATGTCAAGAACAACAATCTAGTTCAATTTCTAGTTCTGCCAACTGATACGGCAGAAATCCTAGAATCAACACTAGAATTCCCACAGATCAGATTGTGGTCTCGACCTTCAATCTCAATCAAACTAATGCAATCTCCATCCCCTTATTCCTCCTCCAATCAGCAAGAAAAGAAACAATAAAGCTTTAATCACACAAGATGGCGCCAACACTTGTAACCCTAATCAGCAAGGAAACATAAATCAACACCAAGGAAGTAGAATCACGCCATAGATTAAATAAAACTGATAAGTAAATCTAAATCCCTAATATAAACCAAGAAAATCAGCACTCAAGGGTTGTTTGAATCACTCAAACTTGAAGAAGTCTCAAAGAGAAACTTTTATTATCAATAGTCTTGTCTAATCGAAATAAGCATAAAAAGAAAGCTTAAATACCCTAACTTTAACCCCTAGGTCGGCAAGACTAAGTCCAAAGCAAAACAAGTTTTGACTTCTAACCCTAATGTTGCCGCCTTAACATTACTAGATGGACTAGGATTTTTAATTGAGCCTACATGACTTGGACACTGATTAAATCCTTTACAATAAAACCTCAAATAACTTAAGCTCATATTAATCAACCTAATTGATAATGGACTTGACCCAACATAATAAAAAATAAAAGGACATGTCGAAAATTATATTATTTATTATATAAAAATCGACAACTCAATTAAATAAAAGAAACTAGATATGTCTACATGGCCAGTGAAGCATGGCTGATGTCGACTGGGCCCCACACCACTATTGAGTCAATTACTCCTTAATTGACAGCAAATTGATGGGCTTCTATTTCAGCTCTTCTCCAAGCTTGATCATGGCATCTTCTTGCAACTCTTAATTCATCATAGATTGGACATATTGTAAGAGCTAATTCTTGATCATCCTTGACCTAGCTCTTGTGACTAGACCTTGTAGAAGCACCATGGCACCAACATCACCTCCATTGGTGCTTGAAGCCTGCTTGAGTGTATCATTCCCTCCCTCCTCAAAAGGATTCATCCTCGAATCTGAACTTGCAATGTCAAAAGGAGAAAGATCAGATCTATTGAATGTAGCACTTACACCATACTCACCAGGCAGATCAATCTTGTAAGCATTGTCACTAATGCATTCCAAGACTTGAAAAGGTTCCCCTCTTGCATCCAACTTGGATTTCCTTTGCATGGGGGAATCTCTCCCTCCTAAAGTGCACCCAAACCCAATCTCCAGGCTCAAAGTGAATGACTTTGCGCCCTCTATTGGCCCTTTGCGCCACTTTAGCATTCTTGGCCTCTATATGATGCCTTGCTTTCTCATGTATGGTTTTAACCAACTTTGCTCTTTGTTGCCCATCTACATTTACAACATCTTTCAAAGGAATAGGCATCAAATCCAAAGGAGTTAGTGGATTAAAACCATAAACAATTTCAAAGGATGAGAATCTAGTAGAAGAATGAATGCTCCTATTATAAGCAAAATTGACCATAGGCAACCATTCTTCCCATGATTTTAGATTCTTACCAACCACAGCCCACAGCAGAGTAGCTAAAGTCTTGTTCACAACTTTAGTTTGGCCATCAATTTGAGGGTGACAAGTAGTAGAAAATAACAACTTGGTCCCTAATTTACTCCAAAGTACACGCCAAAAGTGAGACATAAACTTTATATCTCTATCAGATATGATTGTCCTAGGAATGCCATGTAGTCTAACTACATCCCTAAAGAACAAATCAACAACATTGACAGCATCATCAGTTTTGTGACAAGCAATAAAATATGACTTCTTACTAAACTTGTCCACAACAACAAAGATGCTATCTTTACCTTTCCTAGTCCTAGGCAATCCAATAATAAAATCCATAGATATATCAGTCCAAGGACAATCAGGAACAGGTAAAGGAGTGTATAACCCATGGGGTTGCAACTTACTCTTGGCTTGTCGACATGGTACACAACCTGCACAAACTTTTTCCACAGCCTGCACCTTACTCTAGGCCAATAAAAATGCTCATGCATGATGTCTAAAGTTTTAGCAATACCAAAGTGTCCCATCAAGCCACCATCATGAGCTTCCCTAACAAGCAACTCATGCATAGAACATACAGGCACACACAAGTTATTATCACGCATCAAGTAACCCTCTTGGCGATAAAATCTATAAAATGCAGCATGTTCACAAGCATCAAATACCATAGCAAAATCGGCATCAGCAGAATACAACTCTTTAATATGCTCAAATCCAACCAATTTACATGTAAGAGATGTAATCAAAGAATACCTCATAGACAAAGCATCAGCTATGTAATTCTCTTTTCCTTGCTTGTATTTAACAACATAAGGGAAAGTCTCAATAAATTCCACCCATTTAGCATGGCGCTTACCTAGCTTACCTTGGCCCTTTAAGTACTTTAAGCTCTCATGATCCGTATGGATCACAAACTCCTTTGGCCAGAGATAATGCTACCAAGTTTGCAATGCCCTCACCAAGGCATACAACTCCTTGTCATAAGTTGAGTAATTGAGTTGTGCCCCCTTGAATTTCTCACTAAAATAGGCAATAGGCCGCTTTTCCTGCAGTAAAACAGCACCAATACCTACTCCAGAAGCATCACATTCAATCTCAAAAGTATAATCGAAATCAGACATTCTCAATCTTGGAGCAGAACAAAGTCTATCTTTTAACTCATTGAAAGCCGAAATTTGTTTCTTCCCCCACTTAAATCCAACATCTTTTTTAACAATCTCATTAAGAGGTGCAGCAACAGTACTAAAATCCTTCACAAGCCTCCTATAGAAACTAGAAAGTCCATGAAAAGATCTTACTTCACTTACTGTTGTAGGAGTCGGCCACTCCTTAATGTCTTTTACTTTTTCCTGGTCAACCTTAATGCCTCTGGCACTCACAATATAACCAAGAAAGATAACATGATCCAAGCAAAAAGAACACTTCGATATCTTAGCAAATAATTTCACAGACCTCAGGGCATCCAAAACTAACCTAAGATGCTCAGCATGATCATCAACATTCTTGCTATAAATCAAGATATCATCAAAGTAAACCACCACAAATTTTCCAATAAAAGATCTCAAAACATGATTCATCAATCACATGAAAGTACTATGAGCATTAGTTAAACCAAAAGGCATAACCAATCATATAAACCATGTTTCATTTTAAAATCAGTTTTCCACTCATCACCAATTTTCATTCTAATCTAGTGGTAACCACTCATAAGATCAATCTTGGAAAATAAACATGAATTATGCAATTCATCTAGCATATCATCCAATCTAGGTATGGGATGGCGATACTTTACCGTAATCTTGTTGACTGCTCTACAATCAACACACATGCGCCATGTTCCATCCTTCTTTGGAACTAGAATGACCGGCACTACACAAGGACTCAAGCTCTCCCTGTTGTGTCCCTTTTTCTATAAATCATCCACTTGCCTTTGTAACTCCTTTGTCTCCTCAGGATTGGCTCTATAAGCAGGACGATTTGGAATTTGCACCCGAGGCATGAAATCGATTTGATGCTGTATACCCCTAATAGGTGGCAATTCCTTATGCAACTCCTCAGGAAGCACATCATGATAAGCCTGCAAAATAGAAACAACACAACTAGGCAAATTGGGGTTGAGGTCAGTGTCAGAAAATAAAGTTTGCTTACAATAAAGCAACAATAACTCTCAATTGTTCTCACAAGCTACCCTCATCTCCCTCACACTTACACAGAAATTTTGACTCTTTCTCTCTTTTTTTTCTCTAGAGATGTCGACAGCAATCTTCTTTTTTTTACTCTCAATGTTAACATCTCCCTTACTCTTTTCACTCAGTTTTTGCTCTCCTTTTGCCAAGCCCTCAGCTTGCCTCTCTTGCTCACTAAGTGTGGCTTTTGCAGCCTCCTTCTCCTTCAACCATGCATCCATACTCTTCTCCATATACACCTGATCCTCATTTACTTCAGGAGGTGATAATGATGCCAAATTCACCTTCCTTTCTCCCCACATGAAAGTGTAAGTGTTCTTGTACCTATTATGCAGCACTTTTCTATCAAATTTCCAAGGCTTCCCCAAAAATACATGGCATGCCTGCATAGGAACAACATCATACAAAACCTCATCAATGTCATTCAATTATTGCAGCTTGTATGGTGTAGGATGCGGTTGACTCTTCAAATTCATCTTCTCCACTAGCATAGAACTCGCCACATTGGTGAAACTCCTACCATCAATAATCATACTATGCAGCTTTCCCTTAATCAAGCATCTAGTGTGAAAGATGTTCTCTCTTTGCACAGCTTCCTCCTTTGGTTGCATACTCAACAACCTTCTAGTGACTTCTAATCTCCTCGCCACTTCTTCATAACCAGGGGACTCATTATCAGCATCCTCTAAATCAGGCATGTTCAGCTCATCCTCAACATCCTCTGCATCCTCAGAGTAGATGTCTTCATTATCCATAGCCACCATAACCTTCTTGTTTGGACACTGTGCAGCATAATGTCCCTTACCCAAACACCGGAAACACTTGATATCTCTCAACTTCCCAGTAGGTGCAACAGATTCCTTTGAAGTAGGAGATTGCGCCACCTCTTTTCCCTTCCAAGGTGGTGTCGACTTTGGTATTCCATAGGTGGGTTTAGTTGAACTTCCAATCTCTGGCTTGGTGTACTTTGCTCCAGCACTCCAACTAGAATATCTTGAGAATTTCCCAAGCTTAACCTTAAGCAGCTTCTCTATCTTGATTGCCAATACAACCATCTCATCCAATTCTGCATAATGATGCAAATCTAGAATATGAGCAATATCAGTATTTAAACAATGATAGAAACGAGTCATGGTAGCATCTTCTCCTTCCACCACTCCAGCTTGTGTCGTCGCCATCTCCAAAGCCTTCCAGTACTCATCAACTGTCTTGTTCCCCTATTCCATTGCTTGCACCTTGCGCAACAACTCCCTCTGGTATGTAGCAGGAACAAATCTCCTCTTCATGATCCTCTTCAACTCAGCCCAAGTTTCTGTCTCAGGATCTCCAATTTCTCTCCTTGAGATGACAAGTTTCTTCTACCATGATCTAGCATAATCCTTAAATTCCACCACAGCAAGCTTGACTTTCTTCTCCTTAGAGTACCTGTGACAATCAAAAATAGCCTCCATGTCATGTACCCAATCCAAATAAACCTCTGGATCCCCTGTACCATGGAATGTAGGAAGCTTCTTCTTGATAGATTGCATATCATTGTCCTGGCAGAGTGCTCCTCCATCTCGGTTGATGTATGGCTGATCCAACCTTGGTCTATAAGCACCAAGGCCTCCTCCTCTGCCACCAGGAGCTCGCTGATTAACCTCTCCTACCTCCTCTTCCAATTCTTCCATTTCCTCCTCTTGCTCTTCCCTAACTCGGACTGCTGGTGCCACAGGTCGAGCAGCTTGCGCTTGCTCAGCTACTCCAACTCTCCTAGGCGCCACTCTAATGCTGTTGGACAGCACTTGCACTGCTTGCTCTTGCCTATCCAGTCGGGCATTGAAATCCCTAGCTTGGCAGCCAATTCTAGCATTGATTGCTCGAATCTCCTCCTGGGATTCCTTCTTATTCTGTTCATTCTGAGCAAACAGTCTCTCCATCATCTCTACCACTGAAGTAATAGTCGGCTACCCTCCAACACTACTTGAAGATTTCGACATGATGCTAATACCTGCAAAAACTTGTTAGCAGAAACAAATCCTCACACGTATAGTGCACTCGTGTTTACTCTCTATTGGCAATTGATGTAATCACTCAGCCTTTTATCTCTCCTGATTCAACTTCAGTTTCTAATTCAGGATCTAAATAAACAAACCAAGTAATAAAATCAGCAAAGTAATTCCAAGGAAAACAAAGAACTCCTAATAAAAGAAAGAAAAGTTAACAATACTAGAAGCAAAATAAGACTCCAAGAAAGAAAAGAAAGATCACACACAAAACAAGAATTGTATGTGAATGATTATTGGCAAATTGAGCAATTATGACACAACAATCACCTAACACAAAGAAAGCACAAATCGCAATCGACAAGAAAGAAAAACTAACAAAACAGAAAAATTTGTATAGCTGCTTCCTACACATATCCTGCGACCAGAAACCAACATAGAAACAATTTGTATAGAAGCCTCCTGGACGAATCCTGCAACCCGAGACCAAAATAACAACAATTTGTATAGATGCCTCCTTGATGCAAGCAAGCAAGCACGAAGTGGAGCTGATGAAGGAGATGGCGCCATTAGCTTGCCTCAAGGATCAATCACACGGGCTCGATTGAAGATGATCAAGAATCACATGCTGCATTTTGTTCAAGCTTTGATTAATCAAGAATTGCAGGAAGACACGATGATCAAGCTTGGAGAAGAGTACAAGAGGAAACCAACATGTGTCTCTGTCATTAGAGAAGAAGCCTAGTTGACTGGAGCATGTGGGCCCCATGTCGACATATCCATTTTATTTTGTTAAATAAATGCCGATTTTATTATACAAAAAAATTAATAAATTTCGGCTAGGGTCTTTATTTTATTTGGGTTATTATTGTTATTTGGGTCATGAACAATTATGGATTTTTAGTTATTTAGTTGGGTTTATTTTTGTTGGGTTTAATTAGTACAATATGTTGTTGGATTAAAAGTCAAACCTCATCCAACTAGGAGGTGTGTGGCCGACTTGGCCAAGGATTTAGGAGACAAACTCCAAATCGGCAAAGGTTAGCTTGTGGCTGACTTTGGGTGCCTATATATAGGGTCTTTAGGGTTCTTTTTATAACACACATTATTCTTTCTATTTGATAATAAAGTTTAAGGTTTTTATTACCTTGGTTATTTGCAAGTAGAATTGATTTCTTCTTGTTTATTTGAGGGATTGTGTTTACTTATCAAGTGATTGATTTGCTTGTGGCGTATTCAAGATTCCTAGCTTTTATTACTCTATTGTTGCTTAACAACTTTGTTTTGTTTTGAGGTGATAGAGGTATTTGCTGAAACCCTAATTTGGTTGAATTGGTTGCTGATCTTGGAGACTTTGATTGATTTGGAGGTGCTATCTAGCTTTGTTCTGGTAGTGTTGCCGTTTCATCTTGGTAGCGGAGCCTAGGTATCAATTTCAACTACGTATCCCTTTATTTTCTGCAATTTAGTTTTTCTGTTCTTTGTGTTTTTGGTGTTGCCGAAATTATATATATAGAAAAAAATTCGATTTTGTTTTTCTTTTATTATTGTTCTAGTCGATTTCAACTATCATAATATACATATAAAAAAAAAGAAAAAGAAGAAGTTGTTGCAATTGTTGTTGTTTGTCGATTTGGAAGAAAAGAAAAGAAAAGTGTTACAATTGATTGTGTTGTTGGTGTAATCGACTTAGGGGCAGCAAATTTGATAAAAAAAAAAGGTGAAATCGACTTACCTTTGTTGGTTGGAGAATTCGGCAAAAGTTGTTTGAATTGTAGGAATTTGCTTGATTGGGATACTTTCTGCGGGTTGTTAGGGTATCTAGTTGGGTAATTTTCTTTGATTCTACTATTTGTTGTGTTTTCTCTTTCAGCTTTTCTAATTGAGCAATCTTTGTCTCTTATTGTTCAATTACTACAAGAATCCTCACATACAATTTTCTTGTTCCTTGTGTGTGACTATCTTTTCTTTCAGGAGCTAATTTTGTCTCTAAAGTTGAATTGTCTGTTTTCTTGATAGGAAATCTTTGACTTTTTCTTGAAGTGTTGCAGGTTTGTTTAATTGTTTGATAAGATTTACTAATCCCAAAGAATAAACAAAGTGAGATTTCAAGAGTGGTAAAAGGCAAGTGTTTCATCAAATTGCCACGAGAGCCAAACACGAGAGAACACGTGAGGAGCTTTTATTACTAACAAGTTTCTTGTAGGTATTATATCATGGTTGGATCAGGCGGAAGCAATACTAGTGAGGAGACGCCCGCATCTATGGAGGTGTTGGAGAGGTTCTTTAAGCAAATAGATGCTCGTTTTGCTGAGATGAAATAGGAGCTGAGCGCTAGAATGGATCAACAAGCACAATCCATTCAAGAGCTTTCTACTGCAAGGGTGGCGCCAAGAGAGGAAGCACCCGTTGACCAACCCCCACGCAATCAACAAGCTAGGGAGGAGCCCCGAGATGTTGATGATGATGCTGAGGACGATAACCGTCCTGCTGCTGCAAGAGTGCGCCATCTTCCCCCACCGCTTAGGAGATGAGGAGTTCACCTACCACCGCCAAGAAGAGGTCGATTATATGATGGAGATGATGAAGAAGAGCGAGAGCATGGTAGACATGGTAGGCGTGAGAGGGATGACCGAAGAGATCGTGGAGATAATGATCTTAGGAGCATCAAGCTTAAAATTCCTTCTTTCCAAGGAAAGGAGGATCCTGAAGTCTATCTCGAATGGGAGAAGAGAGTGGAATTAATCTTTGCTTGCCACAATTATTCTGAAGAAAAGAAGGTACGATTAGTTGTGGTTGAGTTTACTGATTATGCGTTGGTTTGGTGGGAAAAAATTAAAGGTGATAGGTTGCGCCTTGGGGAGGATCCTATTGATATTTGGTTGGAGTTGAAGAGGATCCTAAGGAAGAGGTTTGTTCCCCGATCATACTATAAGGAGTTGCATCAAAGATTCCAAGCATTTCACCAAGGATCTAGGAGCATTGAAGAGTATTACAAGGAGATGGAGAAGATAATGATTCGAGCAAACATTGATGAGGATAGGGAGACCACTATGGCAAGATTCCTTGCTGGAATGAACAGGGAAGTTGCTCACCTTGTCGATTTGCAAACTTATTTAGAGATGGAAGATATGTTATCAACGGCCATCAAAATAGAGAAGCAATTGAAGGAAAAGGTTCCGAGGAGTTCTTATTCTTATTCATCAAATTGGAATTCAAGGTGGACTGTGAAGGATGGGAGGCAACAAGAGAAGCCAAGAGAGGAGAAGTCTAGGGTTGCCGATTTCAAGACACCCCCAACTACATCCAAGACGAGTTCCTCTACATCCTACAAGCCAAACTCCACTACCCCTACAAGGCAAATCAAATGCTTCAAGTGTTTAGGGCTTGGACATATTGCATCGCAATGTCCAAATAAAAGGGTGATAATTGCTTGAGGTGGCGAGTTCTTCTCTGATGAGGAGGAGGAAGAAACCGACCCTGCTCTAAATGATATGCCCGAGTTGGAGGATATAGGTGCCGAATTTAATGTAGAGGCCGAAGAAAGCTTTCGGGGAAGAGAGCTATTTGTCACGAGGAGAGTTTTGAATGCTCAAGCAAAGGAAGATGAGATCGAGCAAAGAGAGAATATTTTCCATACTAGGTGTTTGGTTAATGATAAGGTTTGTAGCTTGATCATTGAAGGAGGAAGCTGCACTAATGTAGTAAGCTCTATGTTGGTGGAACGTATGGGGATGGAATGGCAAAGAAATCCTAAACCCTACAAGCTACAATGGCTGAATGACATGGGAGAAGTTAAAGTGAACAAGCAGGTTCTTCTTTTATTCTCTATTGGAAAATA
Source organism: Turnera subulata (assembly GCA_028386065.3). Lineage (NCBI taxonomy): Eukaryota > Viridiplantae > Streptophyta > Magnoliopsida > Malpighiales > Passifloraceae > Turnera > Turnera subulata. The sequence goes on along the minus strand of JAKUCV010003180.1, from coordinate 8,968 downwards.
TTCTGATTCGATTTTATGTGATGTTGTACCTATGCAGGCAAGTCATATCTTGCTAGGGAGACCATGGCAATATGATAGGAGAATTGTGCATGATAGATTCAAAAATAGGTACTCATTCACTATGGGAGATAGGAAGGTGTTACTTGCTCCATTGACTCCACAAGAAGTGTATCATGATCAAATGCATATGAAGAGGAGTGTGGAGGAATGGCAAAAGAAGAAGGATGCCGAATTGGCTTCCAATGGTGAGAAAGAGAGGATGACTGAAAGTCATACAAAAGGAGAGGAAAAGAAAGAAAAAGAGAGAGAAAAAGGAGAGGGTGTTGTCGACACCAAAGAGAGAAAAAAAGAGGGAAGGAAGAAACAAAACTTCTATGCATCTATGAAAGAGTTGAGAGTAGCTTGTGAAGAAAAGAGGGGAGTGTTAGTACTCTTATTCAAGGGTGCTTATTTTAATCAAGCTGACCTTAACCCCGAATTGCCTAGTTGTATTGTTTCTCTTTTGCAGGATTATGTGGATGTCTTTCCGGAGGAATTACTGAGGGAGTTGCCACCTTTAAGGGGCATTGAGCATCAAATTGACTTCATTCCCGGTGCTTAAATTCCTAACCGGCCAGCATATAGGGCCAGTCCGGAGGAGACAAAGGAGATACAAACACAAGTCGAGGACTTGTTGTCTAAGGGGCTGATTCGTGAGAGCCTCTCTCTTTGTGCTGTACCTGTGATTCTAGTGCCAAAGAAAGAGGGAACATGGCGCATGTGTGTTGATTGTCGCGCCGTTAATAAAATAATGGTAAAGTATCGCCATCCTATTCCTAGGTTAGATGATATGCTTGATGAATTACATGATGAATGGTTGGTAATGCCTTTTGGTTTAACTAATGTACCTAGTACTTTTATGCGTTTAATGAATCATATCTTGCGCCATTTTATTGGAAAGTTTGTTGTTGTGTACTTTGATGATATTCTAATCTATAACAAGAGTGTTGATGAGCATATGGAACATCTTAGGCTAGTATTGGATGCGCTTAGAGTAGAAAAGTTATTTGCTAAGCTTAAGAAGTGTACATTCTGCATGGATCGTGTTGTCTTTCTTGGTTATGTTGTTAGTGCTAATGGGATAGAAGTTGATCAAGAGAAGGTGAAAGCCAGTAAGGGGTGGCCCACGCCTACTACTATCTCTGAGGTAAGATCTTTTCATGGACTTGTTAGTTTTTATACAAGGTTTGTGAAGGATTTTAGTACCATTGCTGGACCATTGAATGATATTGTTAAAAAGCAAGTCGGATTTAAGTGGGGTGATGCACAGGCGTAGGCGTTTGCAACTTTGAAAGAGAAATTATGTTCTGCTCCTATTCTTAAATTACCTAACTTTGATTCTACTTTTGAGATTGAGTGTGATGCCTCTGGTATAGGTATAGGTGCTGTTCTTTTGCAGGAGAAGAAACCTATTGCTTACTTTAGTGAGAAGCTGAAGGGAGCTCAACTCAATTACTTTACCTATGACATGGAGCTTTATGCATTGGTGAGAGCACTACAAACATGGCAGCATTACCTGTGGCCTAAGGAATTCGTGATCCACACTGATCATGAAAGCTTGAAGTAATTGAAAGGGCAAGGTAAGCTGAATAAGAGGCATGCCAAGTGGCTGGAGTTCATTGAGACATTCCCTTATGTGGTGCGCTATAAGCAAGGTAAGGATAATGTAGTTGCTGATGCATTATCTAGGAGGTATGCTCTAATCTCTTCTCTTAGTTCTAAGTTGATTGGATTTGATTATATTAAGGATTTGTATAAATCTGATCCTGCATTTGCTAATGTGTATGACGCATGTGAACAATCTGGTTCTCAAAAGTTTTATAGAGATAATGGGTATCTATTTCGTGAGAATAAACTTTGTATTCCTATTTGTTCTATGCGTGAGCTTTTGGTTAGGGAATCTCAAGATGGTGGCTTGATGGGTCACTTTGGTATTGCTAAAACCCTTGACATTCTGCAGGAACACTTTTATTGGCCTAATATGAAGAAGAATGTTGAGCAGGTTTGTAATGAGTGTGTCACATGTCGACATGCCAAATCTAGGCTGCAACCTCATGGGTTGTACACTCCTTTACCTGTTCCTGATGTTCCTTGGACTGATTTTTCTATGGATTTTGTGGTTGGTTTGCCTAGGACAAGGAAGGGTCGTGATAGCATTTTTGTTGTTGTTGATAGGTTTAGTAAAATGGCTCATTTTATTGCTTGTCATAAAACTGATGATGCTTCACATGTTGCTGATTTGTTCTTTAGGGATGTAGTTCGTTTGCATGGCATTCCTAGGACAATTGTTTCTGGCTAAAATGCATATTTGGTCACTGAACTCGGCCCCAATTTTGATTTTGGTCACTTCCCGGAACTTTGCTGGATTTTGGTCACTGGACAACTTAAATTTGCACGATGTTAGTCACGTTTGCTTAGCGGGGCTCGATTTTTACACATTGCATAATGTAATTGGGGACACATTAGGTTGTGGGTCCCACTCTCCCATGCCTAGCCCAAGAGACTCGGATCCGGCAAAAAATGACCCGTTGGTCCATATATGAAATTAAAAATTAATTGTTTCTATTTTTAAATTTTATATAGTAGCTGGTTCAACCAATTTTTGTACTGGTTCACTCAATTCATGTATTTTACCCATACTTCTCATCCTTCTTTTCTTTTTTTTTTTCTTTTCCTCTCTCCAGAGACACCAAGAGCATCACCAAATTGAAAAGAAAAAAAATTAAGAAGAAGAAGAAGAAAAGTGTCAAGCAGGATGGCGGCTTTGGCTCCGGTGAGCAACGCCAAGCGCGACAGCGGCTTTGGCTCCAGCATAGGTGTGCCTGCGAACAGCGAGGGAAGATTTTGACGGGTGTGGGCGGATTCGGCTGGGATCTAATAGGATCTGAGGATGTGGCTCCTCGGCTCCGGCGAGCAGTTCTTCTCACCACGACAACGTTCACGACAGCGGGTAGGGAGGGGAACCTCCCTCTTTGTGTTATCGGCGACGGACTCTTTCTCCCCTCCTCCGGGAACTTCCCTTTTAATTGTTTGTTTCCTTGCTGTTGTTGAACACACAAGTTCAGATTGCACAGACTTCAAAGGTCTAGTTTGTATGGTTTGTTGATTTTCAAACTTCCATGCTCCGTTGTTGCTTGATTTTCTGCTTGACTCCTACTTGGTTTTGTTGTTGATGGTTGTTGAACCCGGTTTGTTCGTGAGGGATTGGAGGGGAAGAGATGGAGATAGGAGAGTAGGAGGGAGATCGGGCGGCGGTAAGGAAGGAAGCAGATGGTAGTGGAGGGCGGCGACGTCAGGCGGCAATGGGCGTGCGAGCAGGGGCGGCACAGGGATTAGTGGTTTTATTGTGTGAGGAAGAGGAAGCATGTGATGTTTTGTGAGGGGCCGATGGGGAAGAAAGAAAGGAAATATTGATTGTTAGCTTGAGTAACTTCCTGTTCTTTTCTTCCACCAACATAATCAATGGAAACAAAAACGGAAAATAATTTGGTGGTGGTCATAGAGAAAGGAAAAAAGAAAGAAAAGAAGAAGAAGAAATTTGGGTAAAATGCATGAATTGAGTGAACCGGAAAAAAATTGGTTCAACCAGCTAATATATAAAATTAAAAATAGAAAACAATTTTTAATTTCATATAAGGACCAATGGGTCATTTTTTGCTGGATCCGGGTCTCTTGGGCTGGGCATGGGTAAGTGGGACCTACAACCTAATGTGTCCCCAATTACAATACGCCATGTGTAAGAATCGGGTCCCACTAAGCCGACGTGACTAACATCGTGCAATTTCAAGTTGTCCAGTGACCAAAATCCAGCAAAGTTCTGGGAAGTGACCAAAATCAAAATTGGGGTCGAGTTCAGTGACCAAACATGCATTTTAGCCATTGTTTCTTATAGGGATACTAAGTTCTTGAGTCACTTTTGGCGAGTTTTATGGAGAAAGTTAGGGACCAAGTTGTTGTTTTCTACTACTTGTCATCCTCAAACTGATGGTCAAACTAAAGTGGTTAATAGAACTTTAGGATCTTTATTGCGTGCTGTTGTGGGCAAAAACTTGAAAACTTGGGAAGATTGTTTGCCATTGATTGAGTTTGCTTATAATAGGAGCATTCATTCTTCTACAGGTTATTCTCCGTTTGAGATTGTGTATGGTTTTAATCCACTAACCCTTTTGGATTTGTTGCCTTTACCTTTGAAAGAGATTGTTAATGTAGATGGGCATCAAATAGCTAAGTTGGTTAAGACTATTCATGAGAAGGCTCGAAAGCACATTGAGGAGAAGAACACTAAAGTGGCACAAAGAGCTAATCGTGGACGCAAGCTTGTTAAGTTTGAACCTAAAGATTGGGTTTGGGTGCACTTTAGGCAGGAGAGGTTTCCTCATCACAGGAAATCTAAGTTGGATCCGCGAGGGGATGGTCCTTTTCAAGTGTTGGAGCGCATCAATGACAATGCTTATAAGATAGATCTACCTGGTGAGTATGCTCTGAGTGCTACTTTCAATGTTGCTGATTTTTCTCCCTTTGACACTGTAGGTTTAGATTCGAGGGCAAATCCTTTTGAGGAGGGAGGGAATGATGCAAGCAAGCAAGCACCAAGTGGAGCTGATGAAGGAGATGGCTCCATTAGCTTGCCTCAAGGACCATTCATACGGGCTCGATTGAAGATGATTAAGAATCACATGTTACATTTTGTTCAAGCTTTGATTAATCAAGAATTGCAAGAAGACATGATGATCAAGCTTGGAGAAGAGTACAAGAAGAAACCAACATGTGTCTCTGTCATTGGAGAGGAAGCCTAGTCGACTGGAGCAGGTGGGCCCCATGTCGACATATCCATTTTATTTTGCTAAATAAATGCCGATTTTATCATATAAAAACAATTAATAAATTTCGGCTAGGGTCTTTATTTTATTTGGGTTATTATTTTTATTTGGGTCATGAACAATTATGTGTTTTTAGTTATTTAGTTGGGTTTAATTAGTCCAATATGTTGTTGGATTAAAAGTCAAACCTCATCCAACTAGGAGGTGTGTGGCCGACTTGGCCAAGGAGTTAGGAGACAAACTCCAAGTCGGCAAAAGTTAGCTTGTGGCCGACTTTGGGTGCCTATATATAGGGTCTTTAGGGTTCTTTTTATAACACATATTATTCTTTCTATTTGATAATAAAGTTTAAGGTTTTTATTACCTTGGTTAATTGCAAGTAGAATTGATTTCTTCTTGTTTATTTAAGGGATTGTGTTTACTTATCAAGTGATTGATTTGCTTGTGGCGTATTTAAGATTCCTAGCTTTTATTACTCTATTGTTGCTTAACAACTTTGTTTTGTTTTGAGGTGATAGAGGTATTTGCTGAAACCCTAATTTGGTTGAATTGGTTGCTGATTTTGGAGACTTTGATTGATTTGGAGGTGTTATCTAGCTTTGTTCTGGTAGTGTTTCCGTATCACTCCTACACAAATCATCGACAAGGAATTCTCAAATAACTTTGTATAGCAGTCTGCTATACGAATTGCGATAACTCCACACGCAAAATAACTCCTTTCAAGTTTCAATCAACCAATCAATTCGGCCACCTGCAAGAAACAATACTTGCAATCCAAACAACCAAAACTTCAATTCCGACAACAAATCCCCACAATCGACTTGCTCTTTTTTATATATATATATTTATGTAGACAATAACAGAATTAAATCCGACAACTTTTATATATATATATATATATATATATATATATGTCGACTAACACAGAAACACAGGGGACATAAGTAATTGAATCTAATTTACTGAATCAAAGGCCAGGAATTGAAAGAGAACACAATGGATAGAAAAAAAAACAAATGATATGATTGATTGAAAACCTCAGCTCCACTATCAAAAGATGATATGGCAGAAATCCTAGAATCAGCACTAGAATTCCCACATATCAGATTGTGGTCCCAACCTTCAATCTCATTCAAACTAATGCAATCTCCATCCCCTTTGATGCAAGTGATGGAGCTATCACCTTCCCACAAGGTCTAATCACAAGAAAGACATCAAGAATGCTAAGGACTCAACTTCTACACCATGTTCAAGCCTTGATCAACACGGAACTTCAAGAGGATACTGTGATCAAGCTTGAGAGGGAGCTGAAATTGAAGGCTGTTATTCTACTGTCAAGAGTTGGAGGAATCCTAGTCGACTTTGGTTGCTGTCCATTGGACCAAGTCGACATATCTATCTTTGATTATTTTTGTTTTGCCGATTTTTATATAAACAATACTTATGGAATCGGCTTGAGTTTATTTTGTTATTCTTGGGTCAAGTCCATTGTTAATTAGTTGATTAATGTGGGCTTAAGTTAATTGGATTTTATTGTAAAGGTTTTATTTATTATCCAACTCATGTGGGCTCAAATTAAAACCTAGTCTATTTGGGTAGTCTGAAGTCGCACCTAAAAATACTGTCTATTTAGGTCGGAACCTAAAAATTCTGGAAAAGTAAAAAAACCTATTTTGACTTGGGTTTTAGGTTAGTTTAGACAACCGAGGGTTAGTCTAGGTGACGATTTGGCTTGTTTAGGGAGTAGTATATAACACTTTCTTTTCTATGTTATTAGGGTTAGATGTTTTATGAATAAAAATATCTCTTTGAGAGTTCTTCAGGTTTTGAGTGATTCAACCTACACAAGAGTGCTGATTCTCTTGGATTATTCTAGGAATTTGAATTTCTATTTAGGTTTACTAATCTTTTTTGTGATTCTAATTCCTTTGCTGATTTTCTATTCTCTTGCTGATTAGGGTTCAGGCAATTGGCACCACCATGTTATTTGTTGATTGCTTGTTTCTTTCATGCTGATTTGGGAGGAATAAGGGTTGGGAAATTTCACAAGTTTGATTGAGATTGAAAGGTCGGGACCACAAACCTGATTTGGGGATTTCTAGTGCTGACTATAGGATTCTGTTGTATCACCCTTATTCCTCCTCCAATCAGTAAGAAAAGAAAAAAGAAAGTTTTAATCACACAAGATGGCGCCAACACCTGTAACCCTAATCAGCAAGAGAAACAGAAATTAGCACCAAGGAATTAGAATCACGCCACAGATTAAATAAACCTAATTAGTAAATCTAAATTCCTAATATAAACCAAGAGAATCAGCACTCAAGGGTTGTTCGAATCACTCAAACTTGAAGAACTCTCAAAGAGAAACTTTTATTATCAATAATCTTGTCTAACCAAAATAAGCATAAAAAGAAAGCTTAAATACCCTAACTCTAACCCCTAGGTCGGCAAGACTAAGTCCACAGCAAAACAGGTTTTGACTTCTAACCCTAATGTGGTTGCCCTAACATTACTAGATGGACTAGGATTTTAATTAAGCCCATATGACTTGGACACTAATTAAATCCTTTACAATAAAACCCCAAATAACTTAAGCCCACATTAATCAACCTAAATAATAATGGACTTGATCCAACATAATAATAAATAAAAGGACATGTCAAAAATTATATTGTTTATTATATAAAAATCGACAACTCAATTAAATAAAAGAAACTAGATATGTCGACGTGGCCAGTGAAGCATGGCTGATGTCGATTGGGCCCCACACCGTTCTTGAGTCAATTACTCCTTAATTGATAGCAAATTGATGGGTTTCTATTTTAGCTCTTCTCCAAGCTTGATCATGGCATCTTCTTGTAACTCTTGATTCATCATAGATTGGACATGTTGTAAGAGTTGATTCTTGATCATCCTTGACTTAGCTCTTGTGATTGAACCTTGTGGAAGTACCATAGCGCCAGCATCACCACCATTAGTGCTAGAAGCCTGCTTGAGTGTATCACCAAGCCCATGTCTTATGCCATGTACATACCATTCTTACATTAGACAACCAAAATACACAGCAAGCCTCTACTGCACTTACAAAGGCATACTGGGATAGGATCTTGAGTTTGCATAATTGACCATTTTCTTCTCCGAAGTGCATTAATGCAGTGGGTGGGGGCACATCTATAAGTAGAATGAATCACTCTAGTGTTGCGCACTTTAAATTTCTCACCAAAGAATATAGACATCCATAATGAATTCTATTTCCATCCACCATGTCTTACACCAGCACACTAATGCCGACAACGCCGCTGCCATCTGCCTTCTTCATCTTCATCAACTCACTCAAAAGCCCTATAACAATGCCACTGAAATAAAACGGAGAGTAAATCAACATCTCTTGCTTGTACATTCTTGGATTTAGAAGCTAAGGAAAGATCCAAAACTTTTCCATTATTGTCTTCAAGAAGAGAAAGATGAAGATATGACCCTTCTAGATTTATAAGAGATCAACTAATACTATAAAATAAATACCAAACTAGACAAAAAGATGAAAGGGGAGTAACCAACCGGCTTAAGAGATGTTGAGGGCAGCCTCATCTTAAAATAGCAAAAATATAGGTACATTGAATTTTGTTTAAAAATATAATTTTATTATTCTCTTCATGACATTTTTCCTTTCGTCAAAACTATCCCATTGACAAAGAGGAGTGATATATTTACTCTACCCGCCGGTCCCACTACCGGGAGAGCCCGGGACCGAAGACCGAGTCAAAGCCCAACGAGCCCAGGCCCGAAGACCGAGTCCGAGCCCATCAAGCCCAATTTGTCCAAGAAGCCCATCTACAAGGCATCTGTAAGTTTCCCTAGGCTATATGACATTCATATAAAAACGGATATATGCAGCGGAAGACAAGGGAACCAACCAAGAACACATGTGAAGCTAGTAAACCGTATAACAATTTTACTTACTTGTAGTGTTAGGGTCTTTCACCTAAGCCGGAAACCGAATCAGTAAGAGCAAGAAGAAGACCTGCTCCTCTACGGTATCCACACGAACCGTGATAGCTTGGAATCGTCCCACGAAACAAGCTTTGAGCTCCCCGGACTGAAGTGCTAGC